>QBDW01005055.1:0-16361 GCA_003261595.1 Maconellicoccus hirsutus
CATGCTCTTTTCAAAAATCTAACTCCCGTTCAAATCCGAGCCGGACACCTCGAGAGCTTCCCTTGTTAGTTTTGTCGGTTAAAAAATGTAAAAATAACATTATTTCGTACATTTTTCCAGACATTTCAGAAGTCATTTGTTTCGACTGGTTTACCTGGTTCACTGATGTGGTGTTTTGGTTACGAATGTGTGGTTCTTTACTTTCGGATTCGTTCTGAGGTGGAACACGGTTTTGAGGTGTTGATTTTGGTTCAAAATCACGTTGTGTGGATCGTCGATTTTCTGTATTGTTAACGTCGGGGTTTCGTTTTGGTTTAGGCTTCGGCTCCATGTTTGGTTTGTTTTCCGTGTCACTGAGGTATATAATTATTAAATAAGTCTGGGAACTTTTCATAATCAGTCTTATAAAAAAAGTAATTTCAAGTTTCGGAGTTGGGCTTACTTTTGGTATTTCGTCGAATTATCACAGTTTGCGTTATCGTTGGAATTAACGACGGTCGCGATATCGGTCTTTCCGTTATTATATCCATCACGAATAACATCCGTTGTATTACTATTCATGATGAAAATTTTGCGTCTAGCCCATACGAGCGTATCTGAAGTCCGTAAGGTTCATATAGACATGCTTACGAATGAATTTAACCTGTAACTATAGGAACGTGAATATTTCCAAATCGTAAAAAAAATAACGCGACGTTTCACTTACTGGATTCGCGTAGAAAATGTATAACTGGTACAAGCAATAAGAGCAACGTAACACTTCGTGAAGGCGCGAGAAATGAAGTTATCAATCAACATGTATCAATACCTAGATTATTTAATTAGAAACTGATGTTGTTTATTGAAGAGCTCGAACTCGAAAACGGAATTGAGCATGCGTAGCCTATCTGTCAGACACGCGAGTCTACGTTTCCCACATCGGTGGTCGATTTTTAGTTTTTATGTGCTACTCACGTTTTGCGGCGTAAGCGACGCTTTACTCTGTTTAAGCGTGTTGTACGACCCTCCTGATTAACGCGCGTCTTCGTTTTTTGAATTTGTGTTGTGCGTGTATATAGCGTGTTTATACACATACACCTACACTATTGCACGTTCGTCGATCTCGAGTCGAAAATGTTTGCGTTTTTCTCCTCCGCGCGTAATTTCACTTGGTGTTGGTGTTTTTTGATTTTCCGTAATGGATCCAAAAAAGGAAAATTTTGTGTGCGATGCATGTGGAAAGGCGTTTGGAAGGAAATTTACTTTACTGCGTCATAAGCGTAATCATGTGGGGTCTGGAAAATTCGTAAGTATTGTGATTATAAAATGTTGATACTTGTGTTAAAATTCGATTTACAGTATATTCTCATTATCCTCTCAATTTTCAGAAATGCGAGTCCTGCGGCAAATGTTTTGTGAAGGAAGACCGTTTTAATCGGCATGTTCAGAATCATCCTACTTTTGTGAGTATATTTCTACTGTCTTTATTCGATTGTTTACATGTCATAATAATCATTACTGATCAACCACGATGTTGTTAAATTTTTCTTTCATTAGAAATGCGAATTTTGTGATGCGTGTTTCACCACAACGCAGGTATTATCACGTCATACCTATAACGTTCATCATGCCAAAATTATTTTACCGCCGAAGACGAAAGAGAAGGCTAAAAATATGATTGAACGTATTGATAAAAAAATGATCCGAGTTACTAGTACTGTTCTTGTGAGTTTTCATGTTTTAATCTTGTTATTCACATCTTTGGAGCAAAAGTAGTGAATTTCACGTCATTTCTGTAGGAATGCGCTGATTGTTCGGCGAAGTTTTCTATCCGCCGAAATTTAATTCATCATATACGTAACAAACACAAATCCAAATGTTCTCCTACAATCCATAATGAATCTGTATCGAAGAGAAAATGTTCAAAACATTCAAAAGTATGTACTATGTACTTATTAACCAACTTGCATCAGATTTTATTCTCTTAATCGAATTGAAATATTAATTTTTTCATTTTATACCAACAGGGTTCAAAAACGCCATCAATTATTTGCTTGCATTGTAGAAGCACATTCGATACTCGAATTGTTTTACTAAAACATTATGTAGATCAACATCAGATTGCGTTAGAGTATAAAGAAATGACGTTTGATTGTTTTGAAGAATTCGAAAATTGGAAACATGAAATGGAATATACGAATATATCAGCGTACACGTGCCATCGAAAAAGAGAGACAAAGACTGATATTATAAGGACTTATCGATGTCATCGATCAGGTTTAGTCGCAAAAGAGCGATTAAAAAATGATACCCGCCTTCGTAAACTGAAAAGAAAAGGCCTTAAAAAATTGCAGGGCACCTGCCCCGCGGAAATTTTAGCAACCGAATCTAAAATTTCAAAAAAATGCACCATCAGATTTCAATCCACACATGTTGGCCACGACATTGGTGTAAAAAGTGAACAATGCCATATTTTTTTAAATAAACATAAGAGGCTTCAATTAGCAGACAAAATCGGCAGCGGAGTACCATTACCAATTATTTTACAAAAAGAGAACGAATTGTTGAAAAATGGCAGTGGTCAAGATAACAGAAAACGATGTCTGAATATGAAAGATTTGCATAATATTCAAACTACTTTGTGTCCGAGTGCATTGCCTCTCTCCGAAGATCCTGAAAATATTTCTACTTTTATCGATGAGAACAAAGAATCGGTGCTTTATTTCAAGGGAAATAATTCGAACGCTCATAGTAATCATTTCTCCCGGTTACCTGCAGAAAAACTGTACGCATTTGCTCCTGACGACTTCGTTCTAATTTTTATGAATGAAGAGCAAAAAGAAAAAATGAAACTGGCTGAAAATCGAGTTGTTAGCTTTGACGGGACTCATGGAACCAATCCCCAGAAATTTTTATTGCACACAATGATGGTTCTAAATGTAAACCAAGAGGGTTTACCTGTAGCATTTCTTTTGACAAACCGCAACGACGAAATGGTAATAACTTGCTTTGTGGAATGTATAAAAAATCAGGTTGGAGAATTGAAAATCAAAACTTTGATCAGTGATATGCAAATGACCTATTATAATTCGTGGATAAATTTGATGCCAATGCCAGAGTTTTTCTTGTTTTGTACATGGCATGTAAATCAGGCATGGAAACGGAATTTTAAGAAAATACCTAAAGAAAAACAAAATGGCATAAGATCAGCACTATACGATATTCAGACAGAATTGAATGAGCACGTTTTCAATGTAAAATTAGACGATTTCTTACGTCAGAACAGTAAAGATAAAGACTGTAAAGAATTTTTGCAGTATTTCATGGAGAATTACTTGAAAAATGTTAAGCATTGGGCGTACTGTTATCGATTACATGCCAGCGTTAATACGAATAATCATATCGAGTCTTTCCATTCTCACTTCAAAAGAGATATTCTAAACAGAAAAAAAGTCAAGTCAGTGGCTTTATTATTGCGGTATCTTCTGGAATATTTGGATCGAAAATATGAAGAAGAAAAAAACAAAGAAATTATGGGCCATTCTCCATCAAAACTATACAAATTGAATAAAAACCATGATATAGCTGTACAGAATATTGATAATTTTTCAATTTATTCCCAAGAGTCTGTTACAAAATGGAAAATTTCATCACCTTCTGGTAATATTTACGAGATTTATAATCAAAAGCCTGAATGCCAGTCAACTTGCCTGTTGAAGTGCGCTGATTGTGATGGCGTATGCTTGCACGAATTCAAATGTTCATGTCTGGAGAATTCTATAAAAAATAATATGTGTAAACATATACACGCTCTCATTGTTATAAATTTTTTGAAGAGATGCGAAAATGAAACGCCTCAAGAAAAAGAAATTCACGTTCCTGAAAACTGCTCGAACATTCCTCTTTTTTCAAAGGAACAATTAACTACCATTGTTAATCGGAAATTAACAAAAGGTACTCATTAATTTTCAATATTGAGATCAAAGTCAAATTTTTATTATAATTATGTACATTGTTCTAATTACATAATATTTGTTTCCAGATGAGCTGTTGGCTGAAGCCGAAAAAGAGTTTCAGCTAATTCGGAAATCACTGAAGAATTCCTCAATTACTTGTATGGCTGAATGGCTTCCCATCAAAAAAAGTCTAAGGAACGCAGAAACTAAAAGCAGGCTATTTAAACGTGAAATATGTGCTAAAGTTGAGAAAAATAAAATCATAAGAGGACGAATGACGCGACAACGCCGAGTTTTTTCTCCAGTATGGATCAAGTAGAAGAAAATTGTTCAAGTTTACAAATTGTGACACACTAATTTTTATTGTTTTTTTTTTTTTTTTTTTTTGCAGAAGAAAAAACGTTCCTGAGTTCCTGAATAGAATGTAAATAAGTGTTAATATTTTTATGGACTGTAATCTTCCTAAATACTACTCTAAAACAGTAATGTAATGAAGAATTTGTGAAATTTTCAATTGTGTTCCTTTGAGCATCATAACCGTGCCAAATGTCGAATAAAATGTTTTCTTATAATTTGCTATATTTCGTGTTTTTCTTATTGATTGAGCATAATTACAGCACGATGGTAAAATGTAAGCACCATCGACGTTTATTATCTCTGTGTTATACTATTAAATGGGTCATCTAAATTGTAAAAAAATTTTAAATTTCGGATTACCAAAAATCATCTAATCTCATGGAAGGAGGAGCAGAAAGTGACGTGATTAATATTCATTCCAAGTACGCATAACTCGTCAACAAAGCATAAATTTGAAAAAAAATCATTGCAGTTCCATGCAAAACAAAATTCCAAGTACGCTTTAAAAATAAAAATAAAAATAAAAATAAAAAAAACGCGAGTCACGCAAACCGTGGAACACACACGCCCAGTTAAACAAAACAGAGCAACGCACGTGTTTACGTGAGTAGCACATAAAAACTAAAAATCGACCACCGATGTGGGAAACGTAGACTCGCGTCAGACAGACACGTACTCAACCGGATTCGGTTGCTTCTGAAGAGGATGAAGGCGGCCAACGCTGGTGAGCATGAAATAGGAAGGTAGAATCATATTGCGGGAATGCGGTACACTAGCGTTTCTAGTTTTTGCTCTAAAAGTTACGTTTTAGATCATCACGTACTCGTAATCGTATGTTCATTATCCAGTTTTCAAAACAGTTCCATGGAAATAGTGACTGATAAGTGTTGATAACGTTAATCAAACATTTAAAATTTGAAGAAAACCGCCATCTGAAAATTTTTTAATCTACTTTTCCGATTAAATGGCAATATTTCAGAATCCACGGCTTCGTTTTACCGTTTAAATATGTCGTTAGAAACTGTTCCAATTGAGATCACCGATAATCTCCACAGATTAATACGTAGCATATCACCAGAGGTGCAGTTCAATGTTTAACGCCATTCGTCGTATAGTACTTCGTTTCTATCAACATCACCAATTGGTTAATTTAAATCGTGATGTATTTAGATCGATACGGAAAACCTGAAACGTTGCGTTGATTTCGCTACATATCACGTTTGTTGCGGTAAATATTCCATTCCTAGTGAATCCGAAACCAAAAAACTACTGGAGACGTTTTCCACCAAATACGATTACTTCGGGTTTCCAAATTATTCCAAAGAGTTATCAGCATGTGTTCACAACTATTCAAAACCGGATCCGAGCGATAAACGCGATAAAGTAATTATTTGTTGATCATCTCATCTTCACAAGCGTAATCTCCTATGAATCCGTAGGTAGAGGTGAAATGGCGTATATTGGAATTCCTCACTAAGCTCTCCAAAGATGCTTTCTCAACCGATAACTTATTCTCGTTGGAGGACAAGCTAGAGACGAGTAAAAAAGTCATTTATCCGGAAGAAATTACCGAAGAGGAATGTATAAATTGGTATCAATATTTACGCGAAGGCCATGAAAAATTCGAGCTTCCTTCCGATGAGGTATTTCTTCGGTATATTCTTTTATTCTTGTGATTCATGAAGCCCGTCTTGCAGGAAAGCGACGATGACATATCGCTGGAGTTTTCATCGGTCCGCGAGGCATCTCCAATCACAAAGCCGACTCCTCTGTATTGCGACTTATTCGCCAAATTTGATGGTAAAAAGAATACTGTTGATGATGAAAGGACCACGTTTATGAACGCTTTGAAGGATTCTGAAATATCCAAGAAATGGTTTGGCGAACACACGCAGCATTCTTGGTGGTACGAGTCTCGTCCTTATGAATCCTGCTGCAAATATCCATCGTCGGAGTTCGGTGTTAATTGGTATGTTGCATAAGATGACGAGTTCTTCATCTAGATTAACGAACCATTTCGCAGGGATAAATCTCAAAATACTATTTATTCGTCTTCCGGTATCATAACCAAATATCAGTATTTAGTCGAGTACAAAGCCATTAGGCAGTTGTTTTGGATATTGTTGACAAACGACCAAAAACAAAGGATCTCTAAGGAAATACATTCGGTGAAGACGCAAATCTCTGTTCCTAGTTTGATCCAGGTACATTGATTCGAGTGGAAGATGCACGGTTGTAGGTTTTTTTAATAATTTCAGTTTTCTAGGAGACTTTCTCTTCTTTTATTTCCGATCTTATCGATGTGGCTGTCAAGTACCACGAACTGAGGTCATTCACCGATGATGTGTTTGATGACGTGCTACAGATGCCTTTCACTTTCCAAGCCTATGGATCAGTTTTAAGGAATATTTTTCAGCCTTTTGTACACAAGATCGTTGAATTGGAGCATATTATATTGAAACAAGGTATTCAACGTGTACATCTTGTATAATATACGGATGTGGACAGATTAATCAATCTTTGAAATTTCAGATGATATCAATACTCTCCTCAGCATTCGACACGAGCTAGATCCTTATTTACAACAGATCAACTTCTTGCATCATGTACACTCAACAAGTCTGGATGCTGATTGGAGAGCCAAACCTGCTTGGGAGGTGGCCATAAAGTATGTTCTATGAAATCAATAAAATATTCCTCACGACTGTACTTCTCCTCATATGCAGATTACTATCTTCAATTCATTCGAGATTCGAATTAACGACGAGGCAAGCCGAAACGCGCATCTTGTTGTTGATTTTCTTCAAAACATTCAAATCCTACGCCGACATCATCGATCATTGGCTCACCGAAGGCAAACTGGATGACTGGAAGAATGAATTCTTCATTCAACGGTTCGTGGATCTCGCTGAATTAAACTTCTTCCAACTTAACCAACAAAATAATCTCGGCTTCGAATTTTTTCTGCGCAGATTGGAGCATGGAACTTGCATCGTTTTACCGCGTGCTCCTTGCAATCAAACTAGATCAATCCCGGTGTCAGACTTCTTGTACAGAATGGCCGATCGATTGATTACTTGCAGTAAAAACGTAGATTTTTTGTGTAAATTAAATAAGACGTCGCAGCTTAAGGAACAACTCAAAAAAGGTTGCTCGATTCGTGGGATTACTTCTTGGATCAATGCGATATTAATCTTGAGCATTTTTTAGGCAAACTAATCAACGTCTTCGTGACTGAATTCGTCAGGCAATTCCACCAGCACGATTCTAGTCCTCGTCACGAGCCTTTTCGAAACGATAGAACGGCCTTTGAAACGCATTCGTGCGTTGAATTCTTCAGCATGGAGTCTCTTAATCCTTATCTCGTTCGAGGGTTCGAGCAAAACCTCGCTGAAATTTACTCGAGCACAACAAGTCAACGGTACGTGTTCTTTTGATAATCTCAAACTCTTTGAAACCTTTCGACGTTCTTTCTGCAAACAGCTGCGCATTCGAAGTGCTGAATTCATTGCCAGACTTGGAAGTGTACTCCATCGGATTAAAACTCGAGGCTGCCTTAAATGTCGTCATTGATCGTCGGGAATCCATCATCGTGGATTTATTTCAATCTTCTTTAATACAAGATTACCGTTTATTCGATCATATACGCACTTTGTCCGATCTGTTGTTGATGGATCTGCATGGATTTTGCAACAAGTTAAACATCAGGGTACGTATGTTTGGTAATTGCCTTAGAACAGCTTTTGATTGTCACTGGACAGCTTTTGATTTTTCTCCGTTTGATAGCTCGAGAAACGTATATGGGAAGGTGACCATTTACTTAAGGTATTCCTGCTGGACGCCGTTGAATCCAATAAATTAGCGTTTGGTCATTCTCTGCATTTTGTTCTCGATCAAAAAGATCAATACACGGAGAACTTCGATGTATGCGTTTCCGAGATCATCAAGGTAGTGGATTGCGTCCATCTTCATTATATGGTACGAGTATTTCCATGACTATTCCAGAGTTTCATTATGGTCTTCAGATCGTTTCAAATCCACGTATATTCTTAGGTTCAATGGCCTATGAATATGATCTTCGACAACAACGTCGTCGAGAATTTCTACGAAAAGTTGTTCAAACTGGTACTCAAGGTGAACATAGCTTTCTCCAGTGTCACTAGGCTGTATTATAAAGGTATCCAAACTACTAATCATGCCAGAAAACCTCCACCAAAATTAAATCTAAATTTTCAGACTTACCTCTCACCAAATTCTTTGCGTTGAGGTTACGAAGAATGCAGATGTTCCGTTACTGGGTTCTACAGCTCCTATATCGTCTTCGTAGTTATCTATCCTTGATCATTTCTCAATGCTTGGACTGCAACATAATTGAAAAAAATTTACAAATTAATACCTTCACCACTTTACATTCGCGTGAGTATAAATATAAAAAAAAAAAATCTCCAAATTTTATCCCCTCGTTTATTCTTCAGATTACATCGAGTACTTGGAATCTTGTAAAAAACAATGTTTAATAAATACCGAAATATCTGCCACCTTGGAAAGTGCTTTCAACAAGGTAAATATAAATACTTCATTGAAAACGTCTCCCAACACGTATTACATTCTGTTGTCACTTCAACAGGTGTGGCTAATCTGCGACCACGTCAGGGAGCTTTGGAGTAAAAGCATGAAATTAACTTTGACCGATAAAGATGTCTCAAAAGCTGTCGAATTGTATGTCCAATGTTTATGGTACTTAACGCAGATCCTAGAGAAACACGCTAAACGAGGCAAACGTGAAAATAATCCTCGTAAGTAGTTCCTCTTTGTCTTTATAGTCAAATGGTTGATGTATCGTTAACGGTTCATTTTTCAGTTTACAATCTTTGGTCAGAGTTATCTCACATGGTCGAGGTGCATAGATCAACAATACCGGAAGATTTACCGTTCACTGAAATCTCGGATGAGTGACCGTTATAGTCTTTTGTTCCTATAGCTAATATTTTCGTTGTATCAAATACACAAGTTTTTTTTGTACTTCAAAATGGTGTTTTTGAAAAAGTTACTCTTTTAAGAAGTAAATATAGGAATAAACTTACCAAAGTTCTGAACTGCTGTCGATTTCAAAACATCTACAAATATCTGTATCCAACATTGTTAAAAACCACTATAAAACACCAAAAATTCACATAAAAATTTATCATTCATTAAAATTACTTGAATCGATCAACACGCAAGAAAACCGCAACGCGCAAGAGGCGACCGTACTCCACGAAATCTCGAAAGCAACCGACACATTTCAGTAGATCACACCAAATTCAAAACACACCAACTAATCCACACTCCATGACATCTGAAGAGCAACTGCCACAGTTCACATGGAGATTCAACACATGAGTAGGTACAATTACCGAGTGCAACACTAGATAGAGGTAAGATTAACACGTGAACGCACAACCACTCAGCGTGATGTCCAGAGAGAAACTGACCTGGGTAATGGTACAGTGGGAGGGGTGGGTTTGAAGAATTGTAACAATTTCATCTCTAGTTCGCCAACTCGTTGATAATTTTATGTAAATGGTAAAGAATTCTCTCTTTTTAATGGGTAATAAACAACTATCAAACATCATTGATAATAATATCAACCTTCGAACATAAGACACAACTGCTCCGTGTGATGTCTAGAGAGCAACTGATGGGAAAGTGGATGTGGTGGGGATGAAAAAATTAGAACTATCATATCTTTTGTTTACCACCTAATTAATAAATTTGTGAATAAAGAAAAATTACTATTTCATAATGACATCTATTATTTAATACCTTAACCAACTGTGCGCTGAATAACTCAAACATTTTGTTCTTAGAACAATTAATATAATTTCAATGCTGCTACAGCTACAATGATCATCTACAAACTCGAAATACCGGCAGCAACCGGTCTTGAATCTTGATAATCAACAGCTACCACCACAACGGTACTCTTCCACAAAATCAAATACTTTCATCGACTGAGCGAAGAGAGACACAAATAAATAATCGACGAAAGTAGTGTTAAAAATCCTTTACTCGTTTCATCTTCGATTACTTTACACTGGAGGATTAAAAAAAGCGGCTTTGTTTATAGAAAACGAGACTTATCCGTTTCCGATTACAATAATACATTCTTCATAATCTAAACAGAATATTGTATTACCACATACATAAAATACACATAAAAAAGACGACGTAATGTAAACAAAAAAATCTGAAGTTAGTCCAATACACTTTACTAATTGCGATTACAATATAAGAGAGAAATAGGAGCAAAAAAATTCTAACGCGTAACGAAAAGAAAAATGGGAGAAAAAAAAGTAAAATACAGCATCCAATACATCACTTCCATAACTTTTTAATTGACATATTCTTTTCGGAATCTTTTTGCATAACTTTAGACACGGCCATTTCGAAATCGCCTTGGGTGACGTGCACACGACGTTCTCTTAACGCGTACATCCCAGCTTCAGTACAGACACCTTTGACTTCGGCACCCGAAGCTCCTGGCATTAGTTCAGCGATCTTTCTCAGATTTATACCTCGAGTGAGGTTCATTTTGCGCGAATGAATCTTCAATATGTCTAATCTAGCTTCTTCGTTTGGCGGCGGGAATTCGATTTTACGATCTATACGTCCGGGACGTAAAAGGGCCGGATCTAGGATATCTATACGATTAGTAGCCATAATAACTTTGATATTTTTAGTCGCTTCGAAGCCGTCGAGCTGGTTAAGTAATTCTAACATAGTTCGTTGCACTTCGGAATCTCCTCCGCTGCTCGATTCAATTCTGGACGAACCGATCGAGTCGATTTCGTCCATGAAAATTATACTAGGAGCGTGTTCACGAGCCATTACGAAGAGTTCACGTACCATACGAGAACCTTCACCGATAAACTTTTGTACTAATTCCGAACCGGAGACGCGAATGAACGTGCATTCGGTGTGATGAGCTACGGCTCGAGCCAGAAGCGTTTTACCAGTACCAGGAGGTCCGTATAACAATACACCTTTAGGTTGAGCGATACCCAGCGCTTCGAATAATTCCGGATGTTTAACTGGAAGTTCGATGACTTCTTTGATTTCTTTAATCTGCTTATCCAAACCTCCGACCATTTCGTAAGTAGAATCTGGTACTTTTTCAACCATCATCAACGATACCAAAGGATCAACTTTGTTGGGAAGGATCTTATGCAAAGTGTAGCTCTCGTTTCGCAGAGCGACTCGTGAATTAGGCGTTACGTCCGTCATTTCGATATTCTTATCTAAATCTACGACGAATTTACCTTCGGGATGTACCTTAACGAGTACCTTTTTCTTATCCATCGGCTTGATCACTTCGCCAACGTAGGAGCCTTGTTCTTGCAACAGCATGATTTCTTCCCGTAACATGCGTACTTTGGCGTTTAATTCGTTACGTTGGGCTTCCAAACGACGAAGGTTTTGCGTACGTTCTTGTATAATTAGTTGTAAAGTTTCGACCTTGTATTTGTAATACGATTTTATGCCTTCGTTCTTCTTCGGCTTACTTTCGCCTTGTTCTTTTTGGGCGGCTTTTAATGGGGCCGAAACTTGAGGAAGTTTGGCGTACGTTTCATCCACCTGCATCGGTACTACCACTGGGCCTTTTTTAACCATTTTTGCTGTATCACTTTTATAACACCTAAAAACAAAGACAGAGGTTCGTCAAGTATTAAAAAATTGGCGTAATTTTGAAACAGGGCATCGTTAGAGATATCGCGAAGAATTACTTATTGTTTAAAAAACAAAGCACAAGGCTTTGTTTCCATATTAAGCAATAACTGCGTATGGTGAATCCTAAAAATTACGATGAAAATGAAACAGACGAGTACTTACTTTGAAATTGAAAAATACGAAGAATCGTCAAGTTCACAAGTGTATCATGTTCCGAGTTGAATACGACGCTCAAAAATTTTGATTAGTTGCGAAATCGAAGAAAATTCTTAATTAAATTCACAATTAACTTTCTTAATTCGATACCTCAAAAATGAAATTGTCAAATCATTGTTTTGTTGTTTTCAACAAAATTTCTTCGTTGGCTTCTTGCATTTAGCAATTTTAGGCAGCTCAAAGCTATCATGTAGTACCTTGAAAAAATGCAGAATGCGCTGAATGCAAATACAAAATGATTTTAAAAATAATACCTTAAGATGTAACAGTTTCAATGCACCTTAAGGTGTATTTTATCGGTACCAAATGTTATAAACTAAAATTACGGTACTTCGAGAAATTATTTTAGAATTTTACGGTATTTTCATGGAAAATTATAAATATTTAGACTTTTTTGAATAATTCCCGCTTTTATGAGAATTTCGGTTTTCAATATATTAATATGGGAAGATTTTTGACTGGGATCTCCGGTAACATTATGGGTATATTCTTAAGCTGAACAATCTTTTTTTTATAATTATTAATGATTATACCATTTTGTTTATCTTTTTTTTCATGGTTTTTGTATTTCATGAACACAAATACTACATCTTCTGACTTCATTTTCAGTATGTGATCCGGCAACCACATGTTTCCTCCATTTATTCAACTTATACAACATAATTTTCAGCAAAGATCAAAAATGATCGCGAAGGACTACTTTAAAATTACTCAATTTTTAGGTTAAAATGCTGAAACAAATACATTACCACCAAAAATGAAAAAAACGAATGCGCTTACATTTGGAAAATTTTGAAAATGTACATGCTACATAGTATGTAACAATTTCACAACATTAAGAATTCTATCAAAATGAAAATGATCCTGTCATTTACAAGCAGATATCTCCTACACAGCTACACAAGGCAATTTTGCATTTAATTTCACGCAACTGCACATTACACGTGTTGAGTTGAAATTACTACACAGTTTTCGCGAACGCAAAAAATTGAAATGTTGACGCGTGATTCTGAACACACATTCTTTCAATTTTTCACCCTTATGTGGTACTTTGGCTATAAGAAACTTGTAATCGCGAATGTTCGAATAAAAAAAAGTTTATACGACCTCGTATAAGTTACCTATAAGAGCGTGTGATGCAAATATTGAATCTGTGCCTACATATGGAGACGTCATATAATACTTGGAAAACTTGTCACCCTATAACATAATCTGTTCTACTTTATAGTCAGAGGAATACACAATTTTTATGTTTTTTCCACCCTTTAATATGTCTTTACGTGTTATTTGACTTGGGTGATTTTTTTTTTTTATTTGTAGAAAGTTTCTTTTTCTATTATTCTTTTTAATTTGGAATGAAGACTGGGGGTGATCTGTGATATGGAATTCCAGATGAGAAAGGATCGAAGGGCCTATGAAATTAGATTGATGCAATAAGCAAAAGGGGGTCAACACACCCAAGCAGTTTTGGAGATTGCATCGAGCATTACTAAATTGACACATGAAAAAAGCACCGCTCCAGCATTCACCTTGAATTGACCTTCAACTAAAAATAATACAATCCTGACGCCTACTAACAAAAAAGACGCCTCTTTTCCGACAAAATGAAATAATCCACGTAATGAAAAAAATTGTATTCCAAGTCTCTAGTCAATTTGAGCGATCCTTCACCCACAGAAGCTCTTATAGGAGCCTTAACGCTATGAAACATCCCATTGCAGACATAAAATCGCGTAACCGGAATTTAACTTTTCTCAATATTGGTTTTTCGCCACGGCGAATGTCAGACAATTTGTAAAATGAAATCAATCTGATGAAAAGTGCCAGTGTTTTTCGCTTCGTGATAGTTTTCTTATTAAATTCCGCCTTTAATAAATTACACGCCGTTCCCCATTCCCTTAGCGCCACTTTTCGTCGATACGGGTACGCTTTTTCTTAATCTGTCTCCTCCTCGAGTCCCCTATCCCTTCATCGCGATACCGAAGCTTCGTCTCATGTTTCTAAAACCCTGCTTCGAAATCGAGTTGCCAAACACGTCGATAATATAACTAATTAGATTTCATCTTTTTGCGACTTGGTTGTTCAAACGATAGATGGAGCTTGTGGTAATCCGTGAGATGTTCTGCGTTGGATTTTGAGTATGATAGAAGATGCAGCGTCGCTTCCGATCGTATTTTATTCATTATGTTGCAATCTTAATTACACGAACGGTACGAACGAAGATTTATTCCTTCGGTAAAGACACACGACTACAATTACCGATGAATTAATGCTCTACGACGCAAATGCCGCCATAAAAAGCAATTATTGCAATCAATGCGAAACCAAGAAAACACGAACCCGGCGAAGGAGCGTACATTAATCATTCTCCGCTACCACGACATCTTCTAACAAATTATTCCCGCGTGATTAAGGCTTCGATGTAAAGATCCCAAAAAATATCTAGTTTCCGAAACACATACGAGATCTCGTCATAAAATGATCCATTACTCGCTGCTCCCTCCTTCATCTCGGACACCCTATCCAGGCTCATGTTGAAAATTACATTTTTGTTTTATCGTTCGAAATAAAATACCATAAATTACAACCAATTTTGCGCGATCCGCCGTTGAAACGTGTATCGCCAACGCCGTACATTGTACGTTGCGCCGAAACGTCACACAACGTAGATAAAAACGAAATTCGAATTTTTAATCGTTTAACTTTCGCGGCGTAAATTTATTACCGCTTTCATAGCCGTCGCTTCCCACTCGGCGACGTAGTAAAATGCTAAAACGCCGAAGAATTCGCGACAAGCGTCGAGCGATATAAATTTTAAAAGGTTATCTACACGCGCCGATTGTCGCGTTTATTCAATCCAAGGTACATGGCATTGCTCTGCTACCATCTCACTCTTTTTTCTCGAACAAACGCGTGTTACGATGTCGAGCTTTTTTATATGAATATAAAATGACAATTCAACGAGTTGCTATTCAAATTGACGCGAAAAAATTTGGATGTTGATAAGGAGATCATTGTAAGTAACTAATTTATGCAATTGAATTATAATAAAGTCCCGAAAACATCAACATATGATAGAGTTATCTCATGAAAAATACTCGATTAAAATCTGAACGTGACAACCAACTTGAAATCCTACGAAAACTCCTGAAAAACCTTTGACCCACCCTGAAGACGATGATCAATGGGAAATCCTACAAAACTCCCGGAAAACATTTGACCCATCCTGAAGTCGACGATCAGTTGGAAATCCTATCAAAACTCTTGAAAAACACCTGACCCATTATGAAGATGACAATCAACTTGAAATTCTACAAAAGCTCCTATAGAACGCTTAATCCATCCTGAAGATGACAATCAATTTAAAATCCTACAAAAACACCTGAAAAATACTCGATCTATCTTGAAGATGACAATCCACTTAAAATCCTACAAAAACTCTTGAAAAACACTTGACTCATCTTGAAGACGACAATCAATTTGAAATCCTACAAAAACACCTGAAAAACACTTGAACCATCCTAAAGATGACGATCAATTAGAAATCCTACAAAAACTCTTGAAAAACACTTGATCCATCTTGAAGATGACGACCAACTTGAAATCCTACAAAAACTCTTGAAGAACACTTGACTCATCTTGAAGACGTCAATCAATTTGAAATCCTACAAAAACACCTGAAAAACACTTGAACCATCCTGCAGATGACGATCAATTAGAAATCCTACAAAAACTCTTGAAAAACACTTGATCCATCTTGAAGATGACAATCCACTAAAAATCCTACAAAAACTCTTGAAAAACACTTGACTCATCTTGAAGACGACAATCAACATAAAAACCTATAAAAACTCCTGAAAAACACTTGAACCATCCTGAAGATGACGATCAATTAGAAATCCTACAAAAACTCTTGAAAAACACTTGATCCATCTTGAAGATGACGACCAACTTGAAATCCTACAAAAACTCTTGAAAAACACTTGACTCATCTTGAAGACGACAATCAATTTGAAATCCTACAAAAACACCTGAAAAATACTCGATCTATCTTGAAGATGACAATCCACTTAAAATCCTACAAAAACTCTTGAAAAACACTTGACTCATCTTGAAGACGACAATCAATTTGAAATCCTACAA
>QBDW01005057.1:0-63959 GCA_003261595.1 Maconellicoccus hirsutus
ATCTAATAAATAATAAAACATTTTTTCTGGTGAAAACGTGAATTTATTTTAATTTTTGAAAATAATAAAATACTGAGTGAAAAAATTGAAGTTCAAGTAAGTTCAAATTTTCAAAAAAGTAATGATACTGAAACGAGCGGCTGCGAATCATTAAAGTGAACGAGATGTACACTTTATTGAAAAATGTTCCAACATGTGAGTCAATATAACAAACCTCTTTGTGAGTTAACGATAATTTCATATCAATTTTCCAAAAAAGAAAAAAATAATAATAATAAAGAACGAAGAACGATGTGAAAACGAACGAAAACTTTGTATTTTTGAGAACAAAGAGCGAAGAACGAGAACGATCCAAGTTCTTTTGGAACGAACAAACTGAGAACGAGAACAGTGGTCGGTTGTTGTTTGCTCCCTGAACAGGAACGACCTTCGTTCTCAAAGCTGAGAACGTTCGCGAACGAGAACGTTTTTTGTGCATTCTTTCATCACTGGACTTGTCATGTATGACATGGAAATATTAAGACCATCACTCATTAGCATGACACGTCGTCATGGCAACCCTCTGTGTCATCGTATATGTCACTTATACTCATGATATGTCACCATAACAATGACTTGTCATCTATGACATGTTATCATGACATGAAAATGGGGTGCTCATCACTCATGAGCATGACATGTCATCATGGCAACCCGCTGTGTCATCGTATATGTCACCCATGATCATGATATGTCACCATAACAATAATGACTTGTCATCTATGACATGGAAATGTTAAGACCACCACTCATGAGTATGACTTGTCATTATGACAACGGTCTGTGTCATCGTATATGTCACTCATGATTACGATATGTCACCATAGCAATGACTCGTTATCGTGACATGAAAATATTGTGCTCATCACTCATGAATATGGTACGTCTTCATGACAACCGCCTGTGTCATCGTATCTGTCACGCATGATCATGATACGTGCATGTCGCCATAACAATGTCTCGTCATCTATGACACGTCATCATGACATGAAAACATCAGGGCCATCACTCACGAGCATGACACGTTGCTATGACAATGGTTACGCTTTTTCGTGACAACTTTCGATTTTGTGTGTCGCAGCCAAGACATGAAAACATCAAAAATTCGCGTTTTTGTTCTTGCCATCGAACTTGTTCCATTTTTCGTTCTTGTTTTTCAGCCTCAAAAATCTTCGTTCTTATTTGCGTTCTTGTTTTCAACATAACATTGTTGCGTCACCGCTTCTCAAAATATTTCACATTTGTTTTCACAACACCGCCGAAAATACCTCGTAATTTCGTAAAAATTATCGCACAGGTTTGTAAGATTTTTGAATAGACTCGAGAAAAGATTTGTAACCGAAATGTACATCTGCTAATAAATTTACGAAGGATGAAAGACGATGATGGCCGCACGTGGCGATAACTCTGGAAAAATTCGTTTAAGGAATTTTGGCACCTAGTGTTTATTTCATAATACAACACGTGTAAAATGTATTAGAATTATACTCTTTAAAAATTCGCATCATGCTTAAGCACATATTACAAATACACTCGTGTTTCCAAGGAATGGAAAACTCTTCAGTAGGTATAGTCTACGATTCCCCTGGGACTTTAATTTCAGAATTTTGATTTACGAAAGAAGATAAACAAATGCATTTTTCAAAATCCAATCAAAGTTTTTATTTTTGAAATATTCAAATATCGTGTTTATTCGTATATTTTAGCATAAGTACGAAAAATGTTCGCCATTTCGGAGCATATATCTTTAGGTACATCCCTTTGAAGTGGATTTAGCTCCGAATATTCTTCGGTTTTGGAAATCCTACACGATTCAAATGTAAAATATGCGCGATTTACAAATGCCGCTATTCTTAGGACGTTTGTTATAAATGATAAAACTTGTTCAATTCGAAATTCCCGGCGAAGATTTAATTTATAAACAAAATATTAACATCAGAAATATGCCAACTGTTACGAAAGTTTTTGACATCGGCGACACGCTCGTGATTATAGAAAAAGAAAGTTCAAATTGCGCTAACAAATAGCTCATCTTGTAGTTTACAACTTTTCTTTAACTCATTGTGCGTATAACAAAGCGATGTAATTTTTCCTTAATAATCTGCGCGATTTGTCGGCAAGAAAAAAGGTCTATTTTGCATAGGTATATTTGATCAAGTCGGCGGATAATTGATTGTAAATAAAAAAGTAATCTTCGTCAAATATTTTCCAAGCTTTGATAAAATTATACACTCTCATTTGTACAAACATTGACCGATGGAAAAAACTCGAGTCATAAATTAACTCGGAGATGTTTTATTGCGAAAAATCTAATGAAAAGGTTCTCGTTTTGCGTTAAAAACACATCGTCGTTGATAAGAATAAATTTTCTATTTGCCTTTTTTTTTTTTTCGTTTTCGTTTTCGAGCTCGTGGCAAAAAATGGATGTTCGTATTGGGTTCGATTCCGGTAATTTTTTTTTTTTTCGTTATCGTCGTAACCAGAAAAAAAATTACATTTACAATGGCCCATGAAATGAGTTGATTTGAGAAAAAAACTTTCATAAATGATGTCATGATAGGATTGGATTCGAGGTGTTGTAAAAAAATTGATTGGAAAACAAAAGGTCTAAAAATGTCAACCGTTGTAGTAAAAAGTAGATAGTGTTTTGAACATTTAATCGATGATGGAATACGACCAAGATGGGAATTCACATACGGGAAGTTTCCACTTTGGTAAATTCTTATATAATCAGCCCCAAAATTTCGCTAATGATGAATAAAATAATTATAAAAATCGCCGATACGAATTCACGCACGTTTGGTTCCAAATTGGAATTTTTGCTGCACTTGAAAACGTAGAAAGTTGAAAGGAATCATTTTTAAACTCGAAATTATACAACAAGCGAATTTAATTTTCTTGTTTTCAGCTCGTTTAATATTTTAAATGGTGTATTCTGATTAATAAACTAAAAGATATTTTAAATCATCAAGTAATTAAAAAATAACTTAATTCGTTGAAAGTCATAATTCAAGTGGCAAATTAATAAAATACAAACATATTTCAAAAGTATTTCACTTCTACGCGTTTGTTTGAAAATTCAGTCTATTTGCAAATCTGATTATCGAATAAAGTTAAAATGCTAAACTCGGTTTATCGAAAACTATCGTTTGTTTCCCATTCTCGTTTTACTGTCAAGTTTTTTAAAATTAATTGCGCGAATAAACATCAATAAATTTTCATCGCGTGAAATGACCGCGAGTCCTTTCCAATAATTAACGTTTTACAGCTCATTTCAAAGGTAAATTTATCTTGTAATTGTGATAAAAAATTGTCTACAGATTTGACTATGTAATTTGAAAAATAAGGAAGGAAACGTTGCTATTGTAATTATAGAACCGAGTGATTTATTTAGCAAAACGAATTAATTCGTAATTATATTTAATAATCGAAAAAAAGTTGAAAAATAATTATAATTTCAGCGTTTATTTTTTTTTTTGCTTTTACTTGGAATTTTGTCGAACTGAAATAGTCGTACTTGTTTGATCGAAAAAATTATAGAAAGGATTTGACGACGATTTTTCAATTCTTTTGTGTCTTCTTTTTCTACGCGTAAAAGTAAAGAAACAAAAAGTGACGAAATGTAGAAACATTTTCTTAAAATGTTCATGAAACAATACAAAGTTTTTTTTCAGTCATCAAAACGCAACAAGTAATAATATGAACTTTTTCTTTTCTTTGTGTATCTCAGTGAAAATAAACACAATAACCTCAAAAATGTCGATGTAGAAATATACTGATTTATATTTCGATTTTGTTAATTATTAATTTTGTTTTTAATTTCACCTACTCAGATAAGTTTTTATAATGAACGAAGTAAAAAGAAAACAATTTTATTTAAATATTTATACACTCGACAGAACTGAAAATAAAAGCAGCAAACTTACTTTCAAAATGTTTATCGTGGAAAATTTTCGTATAATTTCACATTCGTTATAATATTTAAGTGTTTTCTCAGAGCATTCGAAATCCATATTTTTCAAGTAGTTCAATATAATTAAACTCTCGAGTAAAGTTTTCTCATTTTGTAAGTTTTTTTATTTATTTTTTTTCGGCGATTCTGTACACAGTTGCATTATGTAACTATGAGTATCCTTATGAAGCTAATTAGAAAGAAAAATCTAGAATGAGTTTCGAGTAGTATCAACTAGAATTTGAAGTCTTCAGATAAGATCACTGACCTACGATATTTGATTAATGGAGCTTTATCGGAGATGGCGATTCTTATCAACCTGGTGGTGAAATAAAATAATTAATGTTGGAGGGTGTTTTATATAGAACTCGGGATTAATTGAGGAAATATTTTTTTATTGATCTTTTTCCTATATCTCGTCGGTTTGCGATAATTTCGCGGTGTTGCCAGCATCGCAAACTAAATTCCGAAAATCGTCACGAAAAAACGTTACAAAAAAGCATCACGCGATTGTTATGGCGACGTGTCATGCTCATGAGTGATGAGCACAATATTTTCATGTCATGATAACATGTTATAAATGACAGGTCATCGTTATGGTGACATATTATAATCATGAGTGACGTATACGATGACACACGGGGTTGTCATGATGACGAGTCATGCTCATGAGTGATGGGCACAATATTTCCATGTCATGATAACATGTCATGGATGACAGGTCATTGTTGTGGTGACGTATCATGATTATGGGTGACATATACGATGACACAGACCGTTGTCATGATGACGTGTCATGCTCATGAGTGATGGGCACAATATTTCCATGTCATGATAACATGTCATGGATGACAGGTCATTGTTGTGGTGACGTATCATGATTATGGGTGACATATACGATGACACAGACCGTTGTCATGATGACGTGTCATGCTCATGAGTGATGAGCACCCCATTTTCATGTCATGATAACGTGTCATAGATGACAAGTCATTGTTATGGTGACATATCATGATCATAAGTGACATATACGATGACACAGAGGGTTGCCATGACGACGTGTCATGCTCATGAGTGATGGGTACCCCATTTTCATGTCATGATAACATGTCATAGATGACAGGTCATGTGACATGTCATGATCATAAGTGATATACTGCACCACTACAAGTCATTATCATGGTGACGTGTCAAGGTTATGATTAACGTGTAATATTTGTAACGACTTATGATGAACATCATTAGAATAGTCGTGTCATTATCGTGAGTGTCATATAATCATGTCTTCGTGATATGGCAAATGACATATGGTGATATCTCATGATCACGTGATGTGATGACATATCATTGCGACCTGAATAATGACATACTATGGCAATATGTCATGACGCTGTCATGGAATAGGCGTGGTGAAGATATATAATGACAATTAAGGTGATTATTTTTTCGTTTAATACAATTTTTCATGACACTCCCCATGTAACAAATGACTATTCGTTGTCATGATGGCGTGTTATGGTCTGGAGTGATGCATGATCATGTTATAGTAGAATGCCAGATGACATGATATACTAACAGTCATTGTTATGTTGACATAACATGGTTGCAGATGGCATATGACATCAAATGACGTCCTCTGATGAATATCGTTGTCGCCGAGTGACATATAAATGTCACACTGTGTTGCGGACTTGAGTATACACAAGCTCTTGTTTTTTTGCTGCTTGGGGCAACTTGAGAGAAAAATTTTTAAAACAAAAATTATTGGGAATTTTGTAGATAATTTTCTTGTTTTTATAATTCTTTTACTTTTTTATATTTTGCGACAATTTTGACATTATTTTCAATAAAATTAAATTGCGAGAAAGTTCGAAGAGATAATGAAAAAATCGTGAAAACAAAAAATATTCCTCGCTTCATTCACAACAACTTTTGTTCGAAAAATTATCCTCCCACGTCGCCCCAAGCTTCACAAAGACGCCCCAACAGAGGAATTTGGTCCGAGATTTCGACAATATAGCGAAACTGAAAACTTACGAAAAAAATATCGCACGTAAATATTCCTCATCTCGTTTTATTTTACCATCGGACATGAAATTGCTACGAAATCGCCATCTTCAAATCCAACAGAATCATCGATCTACTAAAATTCTCTCAACATTTGACAAACATTTATGAAAGTTAATAGCATATGAAATGGTTAATTTGTGATTTTCATAACTTTTCATTACTTTAGTTGATAATATATTCTGATGTAATTATACTTCGGTTTTCGGTTTAATTTCGTTATCTTGAATTGTCAGTTGTAAATTTCCCCGAGTATATAAGTTTATCATCACAATAAACGGAACGAATCGTTTTACAATCTTAAACGCTGACGTTTCATTTGCTAAAAAACCGCAACTTGGTGGAAAATGATTTATCGGTTGAAAGTAAAGCTGAAATGATGGTCGTATTTAAATATACCTTTCCGCGAATACGTTTCGTCGATATGTTTATATGTAAATTTCTAGCATTATGAACAGATGTTTGTTTTAATCGTGTAATAAATATGTAACTAGAAATATTGATGTATAGAGATTCATTTCTCGATCGTGTTAATTATGCCGATGAATGGAAGGTCGTACTTATGTAATTTCATGTAAATTCATCCCTTCAACGAAATTATTTTCTTGTGATAATTTCGACGTGTTTCAAACAACGCGTTATTTTCTTAATAAGATATTTTTTGTTTTATATTTTCACAACGATATTGTTGAGAACTCGAGATGGAAAAGTAATAAGTATAAGAAGCTTAAGCGATTTCAATTGGTGATATAATCTTCTTTATTATACCCAGACCAACTACTAAGATAATTTGTCAATTAAGAAAAACCATACCTTGTGAAATGAAATACAAAATAATTCAAATTAAACGTTTACTTCTCGATTTTCATACTCGTACTTCTACGAACGATTAAAAATGTACTATTAATATTCAATCCATTTATATTATTTTGTTCGCATCGACAAAGAAAATAGTGAAAATCTTCATGTTTTCCAACACTCTACAAACTTTAACTTGAAACCACCTCAGTACGATATCGATTACTTACTCAACACATTTGTATTTCATCTCTACCTTTTTCAAGTTAAAGATGCAATATGAACGGAAAATGAAAAAATATTACTCCAGAGGAAAGAAAACAAACACTAACAATAAAATAAATTTAAGCACATAATTTTTTTCCTTCATGTTGGTTCATACATGGTTAAATCTTATTTTGTTTTCATTTTTCGTCATTTTTAAATTACTTTTTTTTTCAACGTTTGGATAGATTAAAGCTGAAAATTGCAACTCGATTATACTTCTGTTTGTACTCGATGAAATAACAAAATAAAAATTTGTAGTCTTTTAGAAAATAAATTGCAACGTCAATTATCGCATAATTCGTCGCAAAAAATGGGGAATTTTCGTAAAAAGAAAGTGATTTTCCACTCAAAAAAAATCGCAAAATCATCTCCAAATTATTTATAACAAAACACGTTATATAGCCAAAGACCCAAAAATCGGTACATTTCGAGAAAAAAATTGTTCAAGTGATGAATTCAAGTACGCGCGCGATCATCTACACTTCTCACCGTGCGATAGCGCAACGTTCGTAACAACGCGCGACGTTAGACATGTTATTGCATGAATCACGTAATGACGTACGTAATGCGGCGCGTCGCGCGTTGTTACAAACGAAGCACTACTACGCAGTGGAAAATGCCGATGATGGCGCGCGCTCTTAAATTCATTACTTGAGTAATTTTTTTCTCGAAATCTACCGATTTTTGGGTCTTCGACTATATAACGTGTTTTGTTATAAATAATTTGAAGATGATTTTGCGATTTTTTTCCAGTTGAAAAAGTCGATTTTTGTACGTTTTTTCAGTTTTTCACCATGATTCCGGTGAGTGAAAATTAAAAAAAAATATTCACGTCATTTGGAGGTCAATAGGGCACCTACTATCAAAGTTTCAAAATTTTCACTCAGCGGTGCTGTAGTTAAATTAAAAAAAACAATTCAAGAAACGTATTTTGGCGGGGGTAAAATAATGGTGGGGGATTGTCGATTTTTGTGTATAGACCATACATAAAGATCTATCACATACCAAAATTTCAACCTCCCCCCTCTCACTGTTTTTGAGAAAAAAATTCCTATCTGTTTTTCAATTAGGAATATTTTTCTCAAAAACGGGTGGAGGTGTGGGTCTAAAATTTTAGTCGTAAACGTACCTCAACAGTACCTAACTACCACATTAATTTCAATTTTTTGAACAAAAAGGCCGAATTGGCGTGCTTATCTGGTTACGTCCTTTCTCGTAAAAATGTGAGAAAATCATATTCCCCTTTTTCGAAAAAACGTTTTCTCAAATTTAAGGAGAGGGGATTGCTTCAAATGAAATTTTTGTAATGACTAAAAGTGTAGAGGAGACATCAAGGAACAATTTTGACGAAAGGTTTTTTTTTCTGAAGTCAATGGGTGGGGCGGTATACGCGTTTCAAAAATTAGGGTGAGGGGGGTGGATCCTTGAAAAATTGAAAGGGGGCTAAAAGATGGGCACCGCTGCTTGAAATCTTCGTTTTAGTGCATCGAACGAGAATCAACCATAAAATTACTTTTAACAGGCCAATCATGCGGATATGCATTTGATACCCCACTATCAAACGAATCGCTCAATTCGTCACTTCTCAGCTTCGAGCAGCATCACTATCATTTTTATAAGTGAAAAAAATTGATGTATTTATGCGAACCGTTTAAGCGATTCGAAATTCTTTATGGGTATACAAATGCCAATAATAAATCGACCGCGTTACCTTTCGTTGCTATCTTCGACTGCACGATATTCTACATTCAATACGAACGAATTTACTTCAGTCATAAATCGTGAGAAACATTTCATTATTTTTTCTATGAATACAACACTCTTATTGTAATTTACAAACGAGCTTGAAATTTGAATTACGCATACTCTCGTAGTTTCTTTTATCATTTATGGCGATATTTTCCATTCCAACTTCCCTATTTTTTTGTCAATGTACAACGTTTTTGAGCTTGTGGAAAAAAACAACCTCCCTACGTAATATTTTTTAATAAAAAAAAAACTCCGCGAATAAAAACGTCGACGGCTTAGGATAAGTATACAAAACGTGATTGTTTTTAAGCCTACCTACATCATTTCGTCATAGCGAAAGAACATGTATAAAATTACGTCGGCTCATTTTAGCCAAGTTTTTTCACAAAATGAAGGCAATAAACACATTTCGTTTATTTAGCAAACATTAAAGTACAGCCACGGGTCATGGATAGGAATAACGTGAGGAAATTTTTCTCGCGTTAATAGTTTTGAAAAATTTATGAAATTTTCAAACATTACCCAAGGCGGAATTCTACAGGAAGTTGGTTTTTTATTGAGAAAGTTTTCCTCTCGAATATACGCTTAAATTACCTATAGATTTAAACTTAGGTACGTAATGATGCGTTGCGGTAATTACGACACAGAAAATCCGTCGATAATTCATTTTGAAATCACGTATGCGGAGGAATTATCTCGAAAATCGAATTCGATTTTCTCATCACCGAAGAATATTGTTCGAACTTGGATCTCGTTTTGTGTTCGATTTCCTTAATTTATTTTCTTTTTTGAAACGATCATCTATTCGTTATGGCTTTATTAAATTAATAATGGCATCGAAATCAATATTCAAACGTAATCTACATCTACATAACGAATCTGTAGATGAATTTTCATATCACAAATAAAACAACTTATATGGTTGCCGAAGCAGTTAAAAGAAGATACAAGAAATAACTCCCTACGATGTCATCGATATCGAGGTTGTTAATTTATTAGAAAATCGATATAAGCGAAAAAATTCACTTTACTATTGATCGAGACGATTAAGGGACCGTTTTTTTTGGCCCGATTCAATTCACCCCGAATGTTTTATTTCTCGACGAAATTTTCGCATCAGCTTGTTCCACGCAATAACGTTTCATTATTTTACCAAGTCGTTCTGTATTTTATCAACTACCCGGCACCGAAACCAGCTAAAGTAATGAAATGAATAGTTTTTTGCCACAGAACGACAACATATAGTCGATTTTTTAATTCCGCGTTATTTATTAGGTGCGATTTAAAATACCCAAAGTGGCAGCACTGGTTGCGTAGACACAGTTACATTGAAATTATCGCTGTTTGTAATTTTCGACAAATTGAGACGAAATTATTCGAGGTTTTTATTCGCGTGCATGGTTTAGGTGATATAAATTGCACCGACATAAAAGTTGGATTTGCAACGGCTAAAATAAAAGAATGTAGAGTCAATTACTCAAACGAAAGTTACCCATAATAGTAATATCGTTCAACTATACGTCTAATATAAGAAAGAATTATATAGTATTTTATGTCCTACCTTGAATACATATTATGTTGAATTGGAATATATGGTGGATTTTTGTAGCTTTTATGATATAGTAAAATTTCACGATAAAGTTGTGTTTTCTCGCGCAAAACTTGGCAATGGGACGCAAAATATGGAAGAATAATGGCGTATTAAATTTCAAATGATTTATCAAAAATTACTAAATACGCGAATGTTTAAGTTGCTGTTAATTTAATGAATTTTTTCAAAAGCGCGATAAATTATAAATACATAAATTGTACATGCATCGCATACAAAGGTATCGATCAAGTTTCGAAAATTCTCTCAATAAAAAGTTGATATTGTGCCCCTAAACAGGTCGCCCCGAGGCAGCAACCCAAAGAAACCCATAATGAATAAAACGAGTAGTGGGGTCCTATCAATCTATCGAAAAAACACGCAAGAGGACGATTTCTCGCAATCCCTCGTGGAAAAAAAAATAAGAAAACCAAAGTGGTGAAAAAGCGATAAATCGCAATTTCACGTTTGAAGAGAAAAAATAAAATTAAAAGTTGCAAAATAGCGACTGATCGCATAAAATAATGTTAGGAGCATGAAGGCCTTTGGTCGGTGGATCGACCGATTATAAGTACAGTTGCGCGACACACTTAACCGGCGAGTAGTAGAAACGATATAGTTTCACTAGCGTCACGCCACGGTCGAGCGATCGATTCCCACCTGTGCTGAAAAATTTTTTTCCGTTTTTTATCATTTTTTTGTTATTATAACCTGTAACAAACATACACTTGACTGTCCTACACAATGATATTCCACTATTTTAATTTTCCCAAGAGGTTACAGGGATATTAGTGCTTTTTCCTGCAAACATTTGTTATGCAACCCATTATACCCGTAGTCCTACCTTGACAGTATAGTTCTTTATGTAAGACTAATATCTGAATCCTCAAAAAATACAATTTTCATTGATCAATTAATCGATTATTTATGCAACGAATAATCGAAGTAATCGATTATGACATTTTGGAGAAAACGATTAATCGATTACTCGAAATAATCGATTACGCCACATACTAGTAGGAAAGTATACCGCAAACGCAACCTGTAGACCGGTTGCGCGCGCAGCCTGTATTCTGACGTACACGCGTACCTGGCAGTGTTGCCTGCTGACGAACATCATCCGTTCTGTGGGGAGAAACGACGTAAAAACCTAAACCCCGCACTGAGGATTCGGAAGTGCTCGGATACTGTTGGGAACATTCGTAGCTATTTGTAAATAATTATTTATCTAAATCCCGGTATTTTGCGAATTCTTATCGCAAAACTGAAAATTGTAACTTCTATAAAACTCATGAAACATCTTAATTCTTGTATAAGTCGAGAAGTTTCTAATGGAAATGTTACCCAAAATGATGCAGAAAAAGATGTGATTCTTAAAGAAATTTCTAATCGTAATCGTACAAAAGGAGTGTCGCCAAGAGAATTGAAATCACTTCTTGTTAGCTTATTCAAAAAAGTGAAAAATTCTAATCATGGGCGAATTATGTCATCTAAATTAATCTCAAATGTCGATAAGAGAATTGATTTACTTTTAAAACCACATCGGTTCCGCGGTTTGAATAAAAATGCATCGATTACTACTCAAAAAATTAAACCTCAAAGACGATTATTATTTTCAACTCGAAAAAAAATAAAAACAGGAAACGTTCTCTTAAAAAAATGACCAATTTTGAAAAAAATGAGTTCTTGGAGAGTGCATTATAATTTTATTAATATTTTATAAATTCGTTAGGTTGTTATAAGTTCGAAAACGAGAAGTTACTCATTAATGTGATGATTTTTGTTCTTAGATATTAATCATTATAACGTTCAAGTTTGAAAGGATGTTTCGATAAGTACCAAAGTTCGAAAGTTACTTAATTATTACTCATTTATTATCTCATACGAATTTGTGATCTTATTTTTATTTTTTATTTCAAATATAATACTGTTACTGCGATTTGTAATGTTTAATCAGGTTTAATCCCCCTCCGAACGCACTCGATAATGCCCGAGCACGTCCGAATCCTCAGTGCTGGGTTTAGGCTTTAATATTTAGTCTGTTTCTCTCCACATGACATTGCGAAACGGCGGAGGCCATATAAAAAAGTCTGTATTTTCACCGTTGTTTTCCCTGTTGTTGTTGTTCCTTTTCTGTTTTTTTTTGTATTGTAAAAAAATATAATACGAATAATATATAGATGTTGAGGATGGTTTTTATTCAGAATTGACCAGTTAGTTAATTTTTCTGTTATTTCAATTGATTTGCGTATTCGACGGGAGAAGTGTTTCCCTGCAGTTCGCTTATTAATGAAAATTAATTAAATTAACGCGAATATCACCTGTTACAAATAAAAACGAGAAATTTCGCTGCTACGCTGTATTTATAAAGAAAAAATGACTTTTCAATATCATCTAATCACCGAAACAAACACCATCTTCTACTTTACACTTTAATCTATTAGAACATCAATTGTGAAAAAAGCACTACACCGCTTTATGGTGAATAAGTACAATAGAAATGACTTGAAAAAGATCCAAAGGTACTGTAAACTAATATCTTCAAGTTATTCAATACCTCAGGTACGTATCTATAGAAAAAAAACCTGGCAAAAGCTCGCAAAACCGCCCACCTCGATGGAGACAAGAAACGAAAGTATTTCCCTAGAAGCATAATACATTTTATATGAACAATAAGTAATTTGAATTGACATTTGTTTAAATAGGATAATGCAAAGATGGTTAGCTGTACACCAACACGTCTCGCCGATGAAAGTTCGCTGCGTGGGTTTGCATTTGAACTTACTCGACGGTTCGAGCTTTCTACGACACGATGCGAGTACGTTATCCGCAAATCATATTGTTATGAACAATGGACACTCTGACTTCGCGATTCAGCGAGATTCTTTTAGCCGCGAATATCGAATCTCACCGTGGAAAGATAAGTCGTAATTTTGAAAGTATTAAGTTTTCGTCGAGAATAGCTCTAATGCTATTCCGGCTGAGATGACAACCAGCGGGCGGAATTCACGTCGTTTTCAGATGTTACTCGTGAAAAGAAAAAAGCATAAGAAGCTGATATTTCGGATAGATTTATGAAATTTCCGTTCTACGCGACGTTCGCCTACGGTTCACCCTCTGCGTGACGTTTTAATAACTTCGCTGTGAAATTAATTTTTTCTCGTTAGCGTAAATTAGCTATTCGAATGTATGCATATTTACCGTGATTTATTAATTAAATTACTACTTATTAAATTCGCGAAAAAAGCTACAAGTGGCTTGTATAAACGTCACGTAGTTCGTTTTATGTTTATAAAGACGAACTATGCTCTCGTTACGAATGTATTTCTTTCTCATTTGTTACATCACTTTGTCTTTTCATCTGTCTGAAATACGTAAAAGTACACGTAGATGTGTTTTTTCACCTAGAACTCGCATCTAATTAAATTGCGAATAAAGCTGTACATACTTGATCGTGTTTTCATAACCGCTCAATTGTAACGTGTAACTCGAGGAATTCTCAAATCAAAAGAAACGCTTGAAAGTACGAGAATTAGGTTCAATTAAACTATAAAAACAGTTCCTTCTCATTATTGGAAATTCTGCTCATCTCGAAGCTGAGTACATCCAATATTAAAATTGAACTTCCTTTGGTATACGCGAGTACATAACTAGAGATAGACATGACGAAAAATGATAGCTATGTCCAATGTAAATAAACACCGCTACTTCAGGAATCTCTCAAAAGAGGATCGTCTCAACTTTGGAGACATGTACTTCAACGTATTAAATACCTTAGTTACTTTTCGCTGTAGAAAATTTCTCTAAATTAGGTAAATAAGATAATTTGAGGTTAAACTAGCCTAGTAGCCCATCTACAGGGTGTCCGGAGTACAAGTAAAGCCTGCCATCCAGTAACTAAGCAACATAAGCTGAGTCTATGCATGAATGTTGGCGTGACTTCCAAACCGCAGGGGCAGCGGTATGCTCTATTTAAAAAAAACTCTAATTTTATTTACCGATTTTGAATAATTATACCTCAGTTGATAGAAATATGCAGTTTATTCTAGAAGAAAGAGAATTTTATCTAGATTATTTTAGTGCGGGCGATTTTTGTACTAGTTCGATATTCAAGCGTGTAAAAGACAAATAAAAAAAAAAAGGCGTTTTAAATTGTGAAATTTTCATCATTTTCATTTAATTATTCAAAAATTTCTTCTTATAACATATAATTTTGATAGGTGTTTTTAGAAAGGAAAAATTTGCTTTTTCCAATGCCGCAAACCTCATCTTTCTATCTTAATTAAGTCAAAAATTAAAAATATAAAAATTTCAAAAAAATTTCAAAATGGTGTGAATTTTTGGTGTTTTTAATTTTTGAATGGTCATAACTTTTCAACTATGTGAGATAGAGAGGTGAGGTTTGCAGCGTTGAACAGGGCGATCTTTCCTGCTTCAGAAACACTCGTCAAAATGCTTCACTCATGGCCTATCATTTTAACGAGTGTTTCTGGAGAGGGAAAGGTTGTCCTGTTCAATGCCTCAAACCTCACCTTTCTATCTCGCATAGTTGAAAAGTTACCTGGCACAAAAATTATCGACACTAAAATACTCTCGATAAAATTCTCTTTCTCCCAGAACAAACCGCATATTTCTGTATATTTTAGTAATTGAGATATAATTATTCAAAATCGATAAATGAAATTGGAAAAAAAATTTTTGAAAGAATATAACGATTTCCTTGCGGTTTGGAGAATAGGCAAACATGCATACATAGACTCAGCTTATGTTGCATAGTTAATAGGTGGAAGGCCTTACTTCTACCTCGGAACACCCTGTATTTATTTCTCAAAATTGTCATGTAATTTATTTATTTCTTTGGTGGAAAATTCGAATTTCACACGTTAGACGATTTTGATGTAAATTTTACGGTTTTGTTTTTCTTACACAATAAAAGTTTCATAAAAATTTTTCTTTTTCTGTAGCACTTAAATCATTACAAGTTTTTATATCTTTTGCAACACGACGAAGTCGTCGTTTGAAAAAATATAAAAAAATTTCAAAAATAAAACGTCCTACTTGCCGAGTTCAGCATAATTCGTTGATGAAGATTTCCCTTGATAAATTTATATTGCGAATATATGAAAGTTAAACGAATTATCTCGAGTTTATTATTTGACCATACAAAGTCAGATATATGCAATATTCATATACTCCGATGTCTGTCGCGATATTAAAAACAATAAAAGAGGAAAAATTCTTCCACTACAAGATTCCGCATGCATAATACAAACGCAACGAGATCAAGTTTCATTCTAGATGCGGGAAATTTAAACAAAAAATTCCATCACTTTATTTTACGCTTTCTATACAAATAAGGGTAAGTTACAATGTTTTTATTTTATCGCCTTTTATCGCCATTTTGTCAGTAGAAGTTGGAACATCAATGAGTATACAATTCATCTGCGTGAAAAAAAATCTTTTCGACGAGACAGTTCTACGATGAAATTTAAATTTTACGCTTCTTTACTCCGCGGGAAAGTTTCACAAAGGTACGAATATCATGCTCGATGCAGGAGTTACTTAACAATAGTTCAAACGTTTATGTGAAATTATTGCATAGTTTTCCAAATATGAGCTTTTTTAAAACCGCAGACAAAATTTAGGTAGTTCAGTACTACTCCAGGCGATCACGATTATTTAAAATTCACCGAGTCTTAATGTTATCGAGCTTTTCAAGATTGGAAAAAAAGTTCATAAATTTTACCCTCGACGTGAAACGTTTCCGTAAATTTATTACCTCGAGTAAAAACCTAATTCAAATATTTTCAATTTTAAAGTAAAAAGTTATAAATGATTTTTGCACTCGCCAAAACAAAAAAATATCCACTTTTAATAACAACATTCTCATTCAATTATCTTTGTAAATAAGTACTCAAAGTTGACTGTTTTTATGCGAACGAAAAAGCAAAAATTTCATAAATAGTTTTGCAGCCCCTCAGGTATGGATAAGAAGCACGTAAATATAAAAAAACAGGCAATATAGCGGTAACTGCGAAATTAAACGTTTTCGTTATTTTCTTTAGCGGGCGAAAACGTAGCACAAATGATGAATTTTACAGCATTAAAATTTGCTATTAAATTAAATGTTTTGAAAAACGCTTAAACTAAGTAGAGGTTGAAAAAAAGTCACCGACGTTTCAGTTGTTTTTGCAAGCTTTCGGAAATATTTACCGATGTCGCTGGTTTAATAAAGACGTTGAGTAAACGAGCAAAAATTTAAATTTTGTTTGTCAACAGTTTTATACGACGCGAAAAGGAATTTACTAAATGTGAACATTCGTCTGTGAAATTATCGGATAAAAAATTACCAACAATGGTCCGCTCCAATGAGATAATTAGAATTTTTCGCGCGTCGTTATCGGGCTGGTATTTCTTTGAACGTAGTTTTTAGTATTTTGAGATGTTTTCAAGTTATTTGTAAATTTCTACTGAAACTGAATTTTTTTTATTTTTGATTCTTATTACGTTAAACTGGAAATATTCATGTATCTTTGCTTGTAAATTATCCTCGTGAAATTGGTAATGTTTTTTTGATTCTTCGAAGGTGTTATCAAATTGTTCTTTTATTATCTTGAATTAAATAAGTATAAATGAAAATCCATCAGCGAACATCAATTTGTAATATAAATCCAAACGTGTTTCAAATATTATTATAATTATGTTTTCTTTGTGAACCCATCAAGCCAAAACGAGCAAACCAAATTTCGTTAAATTTCGAATATACGTTGCTATACGCCTGTAGATGGTTATAAGATAAGTATTTTTTCACTAGCCCCCAAGTGAGGGGAGGGGATGCAAAAATGTGCTCGGAAAAGCCAACAATCGCAGGCTGGTTACAGGATAGGTATTTTTTCATTAGACCCCAAAACGGGGGAGGAGATTCGAAAACGTGCTTGGAAAAGCCAATACAGTAGAACCTCGATTATCCGACCTCCGATTAACTGATTTCTCGATTATTCAACCGAAGAAATACATCCAGTTTCTTCCGATTAACCGCACAAAAAAAGTCTTGATGAATTTTCGAATTTTAACCGGATCAATAATCAAAAGATTGAAATATATTTCATTCTTTCTCAAAAAAATCAGTCAAAAGTTTCTGCTTAGGCTCAGTTATTCTTTTTTGTGCCATAAAACTGAGCCAAAGCAAAAACTTTTAACTAACTTGAAAAAAAAAATTAAAAATATTTTTTTTCATGAAAAATAAAATTAAAAATATTTTTTTTTCATGAAAAATAAAATTAAAAGTATATTTTTTTTCATGAAAAATAAAAACAAAAATCGTTCTTTTTGCTACCTAAATATCTACTACTTGAGTAAAGCTTCTCTGCAAAGTATTAAAAAAAGGTTCTCGTCCAATTTTTTTTTGTTATTTATCAAGTTTCAGCGAAAATCGATTATACGACTTTTTTGCATATCCGACCTCTCTCCGCCCCGATTAGGATTGGATAATCAAGGTTCTACCGTAATTATATGCGCTACGTGTTCTACGGTCAAAATACAAGTTTTTTTCAAATAACTCGAAATTAGTTTTGGCGCGTCTTTCAATATCATTTTGGGGTTCCAATTTTTCAAAAAAATCAAAAATATCGAAAAAAATATTTTTAAACAAATTAGACCCAACCACCTTTCAAATACACCTTCCTCAACTACATATACCGAATTTCATGCCATTCTGCCCAAAACCCCGCGCGAGGTGAAATTAAAATCGAGAATTAGCTGATGCCCCATCTATACGAGTATACAGTGTGTTAACAAATGGTATTAACACTTCAAACGGAGTAATGACTGATTCTCATTCTCAAAAGTACCACCTCCTTTCTCAGTAAATCGTTTTCCACTATATCTGTAGGCCTATTCTTTTTTAATTTCTCTTGAATTATTATTCGCAACGTTGTTCCAATCCATCTAAACCTTTGTATACATCTTTTCCATAATTTTTCCAAAGTTTGATCTAATTATTCTATCTTTGCCTTTTTTGTCGTTTATCTCACTGATCCATCTAACCGCTGCGTCATCTATCTCGTATCTGATCATTTTGTCTCTACAGTATTTTCCAAGAGGTGCAAATGCAGTGTAATAATTTTCTAGAGGGGAGTAGAAGATTTTGTAATAATTCGGGTGTTTGTCGTTCGACGCCATTTTCACATAGTATTTCAATGACAAGAGCAGTGTTGCTAACTTTTTTTCACGTTCGATGCGAGATTCAACCAAAATTATGCTAAATCGATGCTAAATGCCCAAAAAAAAGTGCTAAATTTGGATGCCAAAGGAAATATCGGTGTTTTTCGTCAATCTGTGCAGTTTGAAATGAAGAAATTAAAAAACTGCGCCAAAATGAAGATGCTAAAATATTTAAAGGATGCTAAAAGAAGATGCCAAAGAGATGCTAAATCAAAAATCTAGAATCCATTTCAGAATCTTGAATTATTTCTTCAGTTTTTCACATCTTCCAATGAAATTTAAATCTTCGTCTTCTTCATTTTCCGACTCAATGTCGTCATCGGCCATCATTTTTACTTGTTAATTTAACAAAATCTCATTTTTTGAATTAAAAACAACTCACAACTTTGATGTGATATTGCGATTTTACGAATTTGCGATTTTTTTTCTCAGAACACAGCATGGTAATAAAATTCAATTAACAAGTCGATAAATATCCGGATTTAAAAAATTACTGCTATTTTGTAATTTTTTCATTCAAATTTATAAATTTTGCAGCAAAAAAAATTGGAAGATGCTAAAAAATGTTCGATTATGCTAGATTTAAAGCTAATTATGCTAAAGGAAGATGCTAGATTCCTAATAGAAAATTCTAGAATATTGTGAAATGAAATTATGCTAAATCTAGCATCCGGGATGCTAAGTTGGTAACACTGGACAAGAGGTTTCTTCTTTCGTTTAAAGCTGGTATACGTGTTAAGTCTGCTCAACTCTTTTTTCTTAGCGTTCATAAATACCATTCAGTGTTGCCACGCTGAAAAAAAGTCTATGATCGCATATAGCGTAAAGTACCATAATTTAAAATTAATTAAATAAAAAAAAAAAACAAATATATGATTCCCACTTACATCATCACGATTTTTTTCACAGTAACATCCTTGCTATATCAGTTTCGATTAAATTCGATTTCGATTTTCGATAACGATGCAATGATAACAATTATCAATATTACTGATTCTGAGCTACTGGGCTACTGAACTTAGAGTATTCAGCAATTCAGCATAAAAGTCGTATTTCTCGTTTTCATTATATTTCACGTTCGAAGTTCGAATTCATAAATGCAAAAATAAAACAAACGCGAGATGACAAAAGTGTACAAATTCCATTAAAATAGTTGTCTCGAAAACGAAAATGAAATCAGTTCGCATCATCAGTCTTCACGCAGGCTATACTTATCATACATCGGAAATGTAGACAGCCTGGTGAAAAGTAAGAAAAATTGATGCTACTCAAAGTACAAGGAAAAAGTCTCTTTTAAATGAAGTGTCAACTTCACCGCACCAACGAGTCGTTATTCTAATCGAATTCGTATCCGATTTTAGCTCCTTGGTAAACATTTCGTAAGCTCTGATGAAAAATAGAATACTCGAGTATCACTTCGGTTATCATCGATGAGCAAATCTTTGTAAAACGATTCTAACCCGTTCGTGTAACATGTTTCATCGAGAATTAAAAACTTACAATTTTCACTTTTCTTTTTTTCATCATTTGTCAAAACTAAAAATTTCACTGGGTGCGTTGACTTCAGCGAATGATTAAATATTCACGAGCTTCGCCTTCCAGCTGACGTCGTTGGTTAATCTCGGAGTTAAGATGAAAATTTTAATATGCATCGTAAAACCGGACCGCGAAATTTCGCGTTCCATTCAAAATCGCTAGACGTTGGTAAAAAATTATAATAAAGGTTTAATTTAACATCGTACGAATATATATTTATGAGGCAAAAAAATCACTTAAGTTTGAAAAACCTTCATAAAAACATACCTATTACATGAAAAAAAAAAGAAAATATTTAATTAATCTACGCCGGCTAATTTCGTTCGCCTCGCCGTCACGTTACCATTACGTTAATCTCGATGCCCAACCGTTCAAAAACGACGACGAAATTCGCCAAAAGTGAAAAAACTCCTTTGAAATTGTACAAAAGAAAAGCAACTTTCTACAATGAAATTGATCGAGCAAAATTAATTCCTTAAAGAAAAAAGGATTGCTTTTCGACGTTCCGTTTCTTGTTTAAAAATCGCAAATTTCAACACCGGTTGTCGACTAATCGCAAATTAAATTAAAATTGGAAAATTCATTTACAACGTTTGGTCAACTGACCGTGAAATTCCCGCCTTTAACGCATACACGCTAGCAAAGGTAGCGCAGTCACGTGTTTAGATAAACGTACACGCGTTAACGTTTTATAATAACTCCCATCGAAGGAACCGATTATATAGTGCCATTATTTAACGATAAAACCAAGAAGGAAACTGGGGATAATTCAACAGGACGTAATAACAATAAAATTACTGTCCCCTAAACTGCAAATCCCACCAGCCTTATAAAAGCGCTCAATTACATTAATTTAATTAAAACCAACTGTCCTGCCGATTATGGGCGTTATCTTTGCTATTTCTGTGACGTTTCGAAATTAAAAGCTTCTAACATAGGGTAATTATATATAAAGTGATTAACCGAAGTCATTAGGTGTACCTTATTACGTCTGTTGTTGGTGTTTTATTAAAATTCAACTAATTACGGTTTCCTGTCGAGCTATGTGGGCGAATGTATTATTTGTGACTTTGCAAAAGATGTTGCGAGTTTGTCAAAAAAAAAAACCAAATCTTCGAAAAATACGACGTGATGATAATGCAAAGAAAGGAAAAAGATTAACACTCGACAGCATCGAGTAAATAGCGTGGGCGGTGATTTCAGCGCAGACAGAGTAGATTAGGTGGGCGAAGTAAATAGTCCTTTGAACCAATTACACGTTGTACTGTTATGGGATAATTTCAGGTATTTGTTCGATGCTAATTAATCAATTAGATATTCATTGCCACATCGACGACATCGAAATGAAAATTGAAATCAACTTAATGTGTATAGTCGGGGAGCCCGCATAGAAGGGTACGGCATCCCCCGCCGATCGGACGAGACACGCTTTTTTTTTTTGAAGAAGGAGTCCTAGAGAACATAATAGTACAGTCATTTTAGGTCAAAAATCAACATTAATTTCCCGGAACGGGAAATTCAGAACATAGGTGCTATAGAACATGTACTTTAGTATTCCGGAACTTCCCATCGATCGGTTGATACCTTGCCCCCTTTTTGGGGTTTTAAAGGGTCCACTTTTTGGTTTTTTCGCAATAACTTGCTTAGTTGTGAAAATTTGGAAAAAATGTTTCTACCAAAGTTGTAGAGAATAAAAAAATACATATTTTGGCATCAAAGTTTTTTTTTGTGGGAGGTCATGCAAAGGAGCAGGAGCCAGGGGAAAAAACGTACTTCTTTCAATTCCAAAAAAACTCAATTTCCTAATATCGGCTAAATTGAAGGTGGAAAAGTTGTCACGTTCTACATTGCTTCAAAATGATGCTCAAAACAAGAAAAAATGACCGCCGTTGACAATTGATCATTTTATGGGGGTGGGACCCCCTCCAAAGAAGCTTATATTTCGCAAGACCAGTTGCGTAGGAAGCTTTTTTATTTGAGGGGGGGGGGGTACAAAATTGAAATTTTGAAACTATGATATGTAAAAAAAATGGGTGATGGAGGGAGTTCGGGGGGAGGGGGTTGTCGTATATATTAAAGATTTTTGCGTGTTGAAAAAGTAGACAATAAATTGCTTTGCCGCGTACCATGACTTATGACTAGATAGAAACTAATTGGAAAAAATGAAAACTACCACTAAGTAAACACCATTTGTACGCTCAATGCTCAACTCAACGCAGGCATGTTTATTTTTGCACTTTTCAGGCATGATACGAATAATATGATAATAACAGTGTTGTCAGTGTAAAAAAAACAACACTGTTTTGTTTGCTTTGCTTTCGTTTCGTTCGGTTCTGGTCAGTGTTACACTATCACCAAAGTGAAAAGGTAACAACGTTGGATTTTCAGCTGGATTGGTTTAAACTTGTTTTAGTTGTTTTCGTTTTTTTATCATCTATCTTTTACCTTTCAATCGAGTATTTTTTATTTTTCATTCTAATTGAGTGAATCACGATTATTTTATTGGTAATATAGAAAAATTGGGGGGGGGCACAGTGAACCTCGTGTACCCCCCTCTCCTTCGCCACTGCGCGAGATCCAACTTTTTTAGGAAAGAAATTACAAAAAAATTCTCCAAGTAAAAGTAGTAGAGCATAAAAAAACAAAAATTTTCATCCCGAAAAATTTTTTGTAGGTAGACGCGGCTGCGAGATATCCTCCAACGAGTAGAACCAACCACAGAAAATGGAAAAACCTGAAAACTTGATGTAAAACCTTCAAACCCCCAAAATGGGGACAAAATATCAACTGATCGGTGGGAAGTTCGGGAATACTACAGTATATGTCATATAACACCTGTAACCTGAATTTCCACTTCCGGGGAATTTATTTTGGATTTTTTGGACTTTGCCATTTTCCCTGGTTTATTTACTATCATGTTACTCATCGGAGAATGTCTAGTTGCCACGTCGACCTACAAAAAATTTGTTGGGATGAAAATTTTTGTTTTTTTATGCTCTACAACTTTTACTTGGAGAATTTTTTTGTAATTTCTTTCCTAAAAAAGTTAGGTCTCGCGAAATATAAGTTTCTTTGGAAGGGGTCCCACCCCCATAAAATGATCAATTGTCAACGGCGGTCATTTTTTCTTGTTTTGAGCGTCATTTTGAAGCAATGTAGAACGTGACAACTTTTCCACCTTCGATTCAGCCGATTTTAGGAAATTGAGTTTTTTTGGAATTGAAAGAAGTACGTTTTTTCCCCTGGCTCCTGCTCCTTTGCATGACCTCCCACAAAGAAAAACTTTGATGCCAAAATATGTATTTTTTTATTCTCTACAACTTTGGTAGAGACATTTTTTCCAAATTTTCACAACTAAGCAAGTTATTGCGAAAAAACCAAAAAGTGGACCCTTTAAAACCCCAAAAGGGGGGCAAGGTATCAACCGATCGATGGGAAGTTCCGGAATACTAAAGTACATGTTCTATAGCACCTACATATGTTCTGAATTTCCCGTTTCGGGAAATTAATGTTGATTTTTGACGTAATAGGACAGTACTATAAGTGAAAATCAAAAAAATGAAATGGGGCAACTTACAAAATGGCGGCTTTTTTGATCTACAGTTGAGCAATATCAAAATTTATAAGTATGTTTATTAGAGTCGTAGAGAACATATTGAAGTGAAAATCAAAAAAATAAAATGGGGGCAACTTATAAAATGGCGGCTTTTTTGATTGAAAGTCGAGCAATAGCAAAAGTTATAACTCTAGCGCCTTCTTATGCAAATCAATGAACATGTCGCGTTGAAGTATAAGTCTACTCTCATCAAAATCATCTTTATATAGGTCTATGATCGGTGTAACTGATGAATGTGGTACTTGATTTACAAATTTTGAGCGCTTAGAAGCTTTTTGTACTCTTGGAACACTTGTAGCATCGGTTTTCAAGGTCTGACATTCTTTCATGATCATTTTCCACATGGAATCGAACTTATTGCTGGTATCTGTATCATAATCAACACGTAGGTGATAATGTTAAGATCTTCCTTCTGTGGTTGGGTGTTTGTGACTTCAATAATTCATCGAATTCTGATAACTGATGAGTAATAGAAGGAAAATCTTGCATGTCGCATGTGCGAACAAGAAACGCCGCCACTGGTTAGAAATGAACAAATGACAGAAATACGTAGGTCTATATTTCACAGATCTACTCCTACCGAACACGTGCGATATAAATAAATATCCATAAAAAAAACTGCACGCTATACGACAAAAATGAAAATTAATTTCACGCGCGAATACATATCGATAAAGTTTCAATTACGTAACGTCTGCATGTCGTATTTGCTGTACATTATTTGAAATTTATAAGCCAGAAAGTTCGTAAAAAAGATATCACTCGAGCGTAAACATTCTGTCAATATTATTTTCGAGTTTCACATCGCATCGCCTAAGTAGTACACAACATTAACCCATAAGTCAAAATATAAACTTGATGTTGCATCTGTTTCGTATACTTCGTAGCTGCGTGCAAATAGTCGAATACGTGAGATGAATGTAGTCAAAAGTATCTAGTATTCTCATCATGCTCAAGTCAAGTATAACAAAAACAACGACTATAATGGTGAACTCAGATTCGGCAAATTTTTACGCTACCTACAAATACCTTGTAAAATTTACATATCGCTGGAACCTCCAGACAAGAAACGAAGCAGAAATAAAACACGTCACGTTGCGTTAGCGATGCGTTTCCATATATGTAAATTACGCCATGAACCGACGAAAAAAAAATTTCGAAAAAGCAGAACATTTTTCTAAAAATACCTTTTCTAATTAACGCTTAAAACTAAATGTTGTCAAGTTTCCCGCTAATATGGAAATTATCAACGCTTAATTTCGAACCGGAGACGATGAAAAGTCGAAAATGAAAGTTGACTCACGTTTTAAAACTTTTCAAGAATGGTTCTCGTTGATGCTGAGCGCGTGACTTGAGCGTACCTGATTTTTCAAACAATAAGGAAAAAATGTTGAACAGCTTTTAAAATCACGGAAATGTGTAGTTTTATTACCGCTTAATTGTTGCGGTATGGCGAAGAGCTAAATGATGTAACCACTCTATGAAGCTTTTTAATACGAAATTGCTCCCCCCCTTTTTTTTACACCTAATGTAAAACGTCCCTTTCGATTAAATGTTCGAGCTGAAACTTGATAAGTATTTCTACGTTATTCCGGGATAACGTGTTATTAAACGAGGTTAAAGTCTATTTTATGTGAAAAAAAACAAAAAACAGGATTGCAAAACTAACACTTTTTGTGTTTTTATCGATACATTTTACCTTGAAAATTGTCGTTGCGTTACGTTATTTGTTATGTTACGATATTTATGGCGTTACGTTATTTGTCACGTAAAGATATTTATTGCGTTACGCTATTTGTCATGTTATGATATTTATTGTGTCACGTTATTTGTTATGTTACAATATGTATTGTTACGTTATTTGTTATGTTACAATATTTATTGCGTAACGTTATTTGTTATGTTACAATATTCATTCCGTTACGTTATTTGTTATGTTACGATATTTATTGCGGTGCGTTATTTGTTATGTTACGATATTTACTGCGTTACGTTATTTGTTATGTTACAATATTAATCGCGTTACGTTATTTGTCACGTAAAGATATTTATTGCGTTACGTTATTTGTCATGTTACTATATTTATTGCGTTACGCTATTTGTTATGTTACGATATTTATTGCGGTGCGTTATTTGTTATGTTACGATATTTACTGCGTTACGTTATTTGTTATGTTACAATATTTATTGCGTTACGTTATTTGTCATGGTACGATGTTTATGGCGTTACGTTATTTGTTACGTTACGATATTTACTGCGTTACGTTATGTGTCATGTTACAATATTTATTGCGTTGCGTTATTTGTTATGTTACTATATTTATTGCGTTACGTTATTTATTGGTACAGTCATTCTAGTTACTTGCCACATTACATCACTTGTCACGTTACGTCACTGGTCACGTTGTCACTTGTCACGTTATTAATTGTTACGTTGTCAGTTGTCACTTTACATCACTTGTCACGTTACGTCGCCTTTCACGGATTACCATATTACATCACTTGTTATGTCACTTATCACGTTTGGTCACTTGTTATGTTAAGTCACTTGCCACATTACATCACTTGTCGCGTTATGTCGCTTGTTACATTACGTCACTTGTCACGTTACATAGCTTTTCACGGATTACCATATTACATCACTTATCACATTTGGTCACTTGTCAAGCCACTCGCTACATTACGTCAATTGTCGCGTTACATCACTTGTTACGTTACATTACTCATTACTTTACATTAGCAGTTATACGAGTATTACGCTATTTGTTGCGATACAGTTATTACAATTAATGATCTTGAAAATGATTTCAGTATCGTTACGATTACGTCGTCGTTTTTAGCAGTCTCAGTAATTAGACGTCAACTTGATATCATCGTCGCAAAATTTCCACTTGATCCAAAGTTTCGACGATATTTAGTCCGAAATTCGAATCGTAACAATTTGAAAACAAATTTCGAAAAAACAAATACGTATGTACCTCCCCAGTAATGGGTCTACACCTATTTCATTCTTGAAATATATTTAAAAAAATCGCACGTTCGCGATACTCGACAATAAAATCAGATGAAGTATGAAAGTCGATACAGATAAATATCTCACCTTGGGACGACTTCAACGAAGCAACAAAAGTTATACCACCGATTGAGCCAAATTGACCCCTAGACACGCTTAAACGATAAAATACAACCTAAAGGTGTGTAAAATACGCATTTTCACGTGAAAAACACCAAACGATAGGATCGCATTATCTGCGGCATTTATCGTGCGTGCACATATCCATTTCCACGCCAATGTCTGCGCGCGTGTAATTACAAAACATAAAAGCGTCTTTCGACGAGGTAATCGATTTGACGCGATTTCGTCGTTTTCCGATTCATCTTCAAAGGTTACGTTTCAAAGGTTATCTTCGTCTTTTTCAGATCATCAAAGATAATTTTTTATTTCCGAAGTAACTCGATTTAGCGTCCGAACGTTATGTTTCCTATGTTCGGGTAAACTTATCCGAAGGCTATTTAAACTCCATTGTGTCGCAGTCACACAACACGCGAACAAATGAAAAATGCCGAAGAGGAAAAAAATTCGTCAATTCTACCGGGAACCCTAAAACGATTATAACTGCTAGCAAGTTTGTCAGATTTACACAACGCGGGTAATTAGAAAAATTATCGGGGAAATTTTTACGACGTTTTTGTCATCCGCAATAAAGTTTATCTTGCTAGCGCAGATTGTAAATAAGGTAGTAAATTTAATACCGAACTTGGTTAAGGGATGAATGTTACCGGCATAGTTTGTTATTCTTTCTCAGTTACAAAGTATTCCTCTAGACCTTTGATCTTGCTGTAAACTTTTGAATATGGTCATTTGAAATCCTTGTTCTTTCTTTATACATAACAAAACTTTTACGTATACTTGAGATAAAATTATCGTATAAGTTTGAATTATGATCTGTGCAGTTTTTTTTTGTTTTCTTTCTCGTTATAGCAAAAGTTACTGTAGTAAAAAGCGACAGCGATGTGACAGAACTGTAGAAATTATTTGTCTATTATACAAAAAAAATTTGTACGTCTTATCTCATCACTTATTAGTTTAGTTTATGTACAAATAAATGTAAATTTTTCGTTAGTTTTTTTTTATGAAAATAATTAATGAGCTAACGTTTTATTAAAGCGACCTACATATTGGTGAATTTTTCTTAATAAATAATTCTACAGTTTTTTTGAAAAAAAGAGGAAAATTAGCATCAATAGGAAAAAAAGTTCTAAAATGATAAAAGTTAAACTTTCATATGAAAGCTTTAATATTAAAGATGAGCAAAATTTTTATGTCATTTTTTTGTACATTATTCTTCATACCTATACATCAGTAAAAGTTGAACGAAAATGTCATCCGAGTCAATCCCCAAAAGTGCTAAAAGACTTGAAAAACTTTTTATTACTTTTAATATTTCTAGCAGGGAAATGGCAACTACAGGTATACACGATTCTTAATTCCCTCAAGAACTTCATGAGTTTTGTATTCTTTAAAAAAAAAAAAAAAAAAAAACATAGCATGCTTTTAAACCCGTTTGTAAAACCTTTAAGAACGATAAAATACTGAACTTGTGTTTAAATCTTGATGAAAGTTATTAAAATATGTTATACGCTTTTATCATGTGACAAAAGTGTCTACGTATTGAAATTTTCAGTGTGAACAAAATCAAGGAAAAAAAATTGCTAACATGGCGATTTCCACAAATGGAAAATTGTTTTAAGAGCCAAAAGTATTCCTCAAATAAAGCATCAGAATACTCGATAAATAGTTCAAGAGCTTTTAACAACGGTCAAAGTCCCATAATTTTTCGATCAAATTGTATCTATGCTGAGAAAAAAACCATAATGAAACCCACAACTAATTAAAATTAGCTGGGAAAATAATATAATTAAAAATTAAGGTTAATATCAGGCGGACATTCGTTTTAAAAACGCCGCAAGAAAAAGACCAAGGTGAAAGGAACACTTCTTGCGAAGCAAATAGAGAATTTTCACTTAAAAAGGTTCAGCATCTATTTCAATGATACTACTTGCGCTTCGATATATTTGGAAAATCTTATTCACCGTAATCTTCTAAAATATACCGAATTCAAGGCAAACCCGCATTTAAAAGTTGAAAAAAGCTTTCATTCATAAAGAAAGTCTTTTAACCAGGAAACCGCTATATTACCAAAAGAATGCTTTTTCACGGTCGACGATTAAGCCTCAACATTTATGATTCCTTTTTCAAATGAAACTCGCGAGTAATTTCAACTCATGAGTAAACAGTTTTTTTTTTCTTTTCAAAACCTTACCTTTTCTACATTGTACTCGGATTCGAAACATCGGAAAATCCTCGGTTTTTACGAACTCCCTACAACTTATCGGATGCGAAATTTGACTTCGTTTGGTTGATCGTGTACTATACGTACGAGCTGAAAGAACTTTTATACTTTTATATGCTCGTACTCGGGGGAAAAAAATTAAAATCAATTTATCAAAGAACTTCAACCGTGTTAGTTAAATTAAGCGAGAAAAAATCCGTGTTTTAATTACTTTCTAAGCGTTTCAGACAACTCGACTGTTGAAAATTTATAAACAAATGGATGACTTTTCGGGAGTTTTATAACATGGTGAATATCCGTAGTCATTTGTTATTTATAGCGAATGAAATAATTTGTTGTAAACTTATAACGCGTTTTCGAAATGAAATATTTCGTTTCGTTTCGCATAACGTTACAGTGATTTTTTTGAAAAAAGTGCGTTTCGTTTCCTACTTCGTTCCATTACCCCTGAACTCGAGTACCAAACCTTAAAGTCCACTAGTTTTTTTCAACTGAGCAAGATTCGGAAATATTCGGAAATCTTCGGATATCGCTTCGTTCAACTTAATTTTTATGTTTTTCATAGTCGTGTTATCACTGTAATCATAATTTAATTTTTATGTTTTTCATTGTCGTGTTATCACTGTAATCATAATTTCGTATCAATAAATTCTGGAATATCAAAATTAATGTTGTAATGATTTGTGTTGTAATAAAACAAAGAAGTATATAAGAACATGGAAACAAAATTAATTAACGTTATACATAACTAAAAAACAATGACTGAAAAACACAGCACCAAGTCAGTAATTGGTAATTGATAATAAATCATGACTTAGAAAATAAAAATTGCATATACAGTATATTCGATTAATCAATCGCATTACAATTCTCTTTTTCAGTATTAAAACAAAAACGATTGTTTTCGACCGTGAAGAAAAATAAAAAGAAGGATTTGCCAACTAGAATGACCCATACTGAAAAAGAGAATTGTTTTCTTAAAGCGATCGGTTAATCGAATATACATACATAATTTTCATTTCTTAAGTTGTTATGATTTATTATCAATTATCGATTACTGACTTGGTGCTGTGTTTTTCAATCATTGTTTTTTAATTTTGTATAACGTTAATTAATTTTTTTCCACATTCTTATACTTCTTTGTTTTATTACAACACAAATTATTACAACATTAATTTTGATATTCCAGACTTTATTAATACGAAATTATGATTACAGTGATAACACGACTATGAAAAACATAAAAATTAAGTTGAACAAAGCGATATCCGAAGATTTCCGAGTATTTCCGAATTTTGCTCAGTCGAAAAAAACTAGTGGACTTTAAGGTCTAGTAACTCGACTAACGAATAAATTATCCTTTTGGATTTCAATTTCACGTTTCCTCATATTTTTCAAGAGTTACATCGTATTTTATCACATAATTTCTCATTATCACGCGTAATCAATACCGTGTTTATTTGAAACCCTGCCAATCAGAGATGCAACATCAGAAAAAAAATTATGATGGCACTGTACAAAACCACAAATTAAGCTTTTTTGTTGAATAATTCGTCTCAATTGCTGTAAAAATCATATTGAACATCACTTTTATGAAATTAGTACGTAAATTTTGATTAGAAAAATTTCGTCAAAAAATTAATTATATGATTCTGTACTTCATCCCATAATGACTTTTTTCAATTTTTTTCAACATGTTGGTATCACTGCTCTGGCAGAATAGCGTCTGAAAAGTTAGAAGTGGACATTGAAGTGTTATTTCCTGTTATCCGTTTTACTTTGGAGCATTTAAAGAGATTTCTACACTCAAATTTGGTATCTGGCGACGAAACAAATACTGAAGAAGACACTTTTGCTAATGATCCTATAGAAGAACGAAGTCATCGTGTTCTAGATTCCTTCAACGTTTCAATAAAAACCGATATCCTACATAATGTTGCCGTCTTTTTGCATCCAAAATATAATAAACTCAGCTGGATTGATAAAGATGACCAAAAAAAAGTGAAAAAGTATGTAGTAAAGAATTATCTTTCGAAAACAGACAACAATTCAACGTGTTCATCGTCATCCTGCCAGAGTTTCGACGATGAATATGCTCTTTTTGCGAAATGGAAAAAACCTAAGGCAGAAGAAACAGAGTATAAATTGTACACGCAGGAGCAGTGGACTGATGAGGAAATATTAGTGTTTTGGAAAACAAACGAAACACGTTTTCCGAAATTAAGTCAGCTAGCGAAAAGGTCATTCATGTTTAGTACCGCCGGAAGGATTGGGACTGTCAAGCAAAGTGTCTGATATCTGGTGATGATTGATGAAACTAACGAGGAGGTACTGATGAGACGTCGATCGGCGTAATCGTACACTTATGGTTGCAAAATTTTCAAAATTTACAGGCAATTTTTGAATTAAAATACAAAATTTTTATTTCCTATGTTTACTTAGAAGCTGTGATAATATTACTTTTCACTTTCATTTTGTTTGGTTTTGTTAATTATTTTGTAAATAAAAACTAGTCGCAAGAAAATGTATCGATCTCATTCGATACACATAAATATCGGAAGTGAAAATATCGATCCGATGTTGTCAGTTTCGATCAACGGTTTCAATACCGCTTTCGATATCGATACTTTAACGTATCGGATCGATATCGCCTACAAGTTACACAGTTACTGGATGAAGAATGAAATATCTTACTTCTAGTACTTCGGAACACCCTGTATAGGACTCGTAATGATTGCATCAAAATGGAAAAAAAATGATAAAAATTCGAAACCACTGTTTTCACCATGTTGCAATTTTGCTTTTTGAGACACGAATTAGATTTTTGATTATGATTCCATCACCATCCATCTGTTCAAAATCAGTTTCCAAAAGTTGAAAAGCGAAGAGCTGAAGAATTCGACAAGTTATTACTCGAAAACAGCCACCAGCTAAGCTACAGTTAATTCGGTATATCGAACTAACTATCCAGTCGTCCAAAATTTCACCCCATTTGCGAACTCGCTATGGCAAAATATTTCCATTTCATGTTCGTATTTCAGCATTTCCTAATTGCACGACCCGTTTCACCCTTGTTATTCGAAGTAAGCATAATTTTAATTGTAAAAAATTGACGGAACCATTGGGGGATGATAACCCGAATCTGGCTTATGTGATGTTAAATTTCAATGGAAAACGTCTACACGAGCTTTTACACAAATCAAACGCCTAAAACAGAAATTAGTAATTTATTACACAGTGAAAGCCTCGTTGATGGACTGAATCAACTAATGAGCGTGTAATTTACTGCCTAAAAGCAGGAAATTATCTGACTTTCGATAGGTAACAAATAACTAATGGCAAAATACGGTGTGACCTTCGTTTTACACGTTTCAGGATTCAGGAATGATGGCCTTTTTGGATGAATTCTACAAAAAGTACATTACTGGTTCGAAGAAACTACACATTAGAGTGGTTACGAAGTCAAGTAGGATTAATATTTCATAGTAAAATATTACACGGAATGTCGGTTATTGAATATTTCGGCATGCAAATAAAACTACACAATGTTCATCGAAGACGTCGAATGATCGTTGTACCTTGATAAATGTTGGTTTTTTTCATCTCGAAAACTCGTAATTTCTAGCGTACTTACTCATAATGTATCAGGAAATTGAAGCGTTATATTTCAACGTACACTACAGGGCGTGATGTTTTACATTCTTCATTTCACCGAGACGTGGAACATCGACGAATACGGTAAATTCGCGACGAAATAAACTTGAACGCGACCGAAAACGAAGAATAAAACGGCTCGAAGCAATCAACAAGTTCCTACGGTGATGAAACACGCGGTTTAGCTTCAAAATTACCGCATTGACGTTTGATCAAACTTTCATTCGATGTGGGTGACCGCGCAAATTATCGCTTCGAATTAATTGACAGCTCGTAATCGAATACTTTCTCATTATCACCTGTTGAAAAGATCATCCTTTCGATATCGAGTTTGGGAAAAAACCACGCCGAAAGTTTGAAATGCGCTAAAAATAAAGTTTTTCTGCGTGAAATTGCGGTTGAAGTGAAGTTGGTTGTGGAATTGCGGCGCTTTTGTTAGTTTACTTTGTGGGTGGAATAATTATACTCTTGTACGGGATTCACAATTCACCGTCATGTAGTTCTAAAAGCTTTAATGAAATTTCGTGCAAGTAGTCGATGAACTGCGGATTTAACCACGAAGAAATATCGTCTATCGTCTTGTTTACATTTTACCATCGTCTAAGTATAATTTATTAATTTAAAAAAGAATACGAGTTTTTAATCCATTAGTGGTCAATTGATTAACATTTGATAATAACGAAACACGTTTGAGTAAACAAAATGTGGAAAATTCAGCTAGAAAATTCGCACGTTGAAAATTAATAGCAAGGGCATAACTAAGTGATTTCTCAAGAGAGGGAAATTTTGGAAAATGTCGACTTTTTCGTGTAAAATAACCGACTAATTTTCGAAAAAATTACAAATCTCGATGCTTTTTTTCACTTTTACGTACTTAAATGTTCAAAAAATGTGTAGTTTTCTGATTTTATCGTTAAAAAAAAAATAACTTGAAGATATTTAATTTAAAAACATTTGAAAGAAACAAGAAAAACCTATTCAAGCGAAGCGAAAGCGAAATTTTATTTCGTTCTGTCATAGAAATGTGCAATTTTCATTATTTTCAAAGACGGAAAACATTACAGGAAAAACTACTCGATGGTATCACCCAAGATCTCTTTTTAAAACCGACACCTTGTGGGCGATATTTCTTCGCAGATTTAAATTTTTATTCTGTTCGGTTTCCTTTGACTTCGGCAATTTATTAAAATACTCGATTTTTTGTTTCATTCGCAAATGGTGGATTCTCGAATTCATTTTAATGCGCAGTTCCAAAAGTCTCTTGCATAGATGTACGAAGTTTCATCATAATCAATGAAAAAGCTTGAGAAATTTTAAGGTTTCGTAGTGATATGATAAAGTTATAACGAAATTTTAAAAAATTCAAAAAAATTGCCAGCACAAAAAATCTTTTTTAAATTTCCAGCGACTTTTATTTCAAACATTTTCCTCTCAAATCACATCATACCTCTCAGAAACGCCCCAACTGAGTAATTTCATTAACAATGCTAACAATGTCAATGCGTCTAATTGAGAACACTCTGAGGAAACCAAATACTCAGGATTCCAAAAAAATATTACGCAGTGGAATTTCAGCATTAAAGAGTACCTAAAAAATTTAAAATATCATTCATTGCATATTTGTCGTAGAAAAATAATTTTACGCAAATTGATTTTTAAAACTAAAATTTTATCCTCATACGCCATCTTGAGGTTTATTTTAAACTCTGGATAAACGAAAGAATCGAACATTTTGAAAAAGTGATGCTTGAAATCAATCACAAATGATTCAAAAAATACTGTTTTTATTCCATCATCATCAAGCAATATTTTAAAATTTTATTAGAACTTGTTCCCTTTTCCTTTTTGAGCATGAAATTTTTGCAACTTCGTGGTAAATGGCAACACTGTTTTTTTTGTTGATTGGTGTTAGTTAATCCAGTTGCTAGTTTAGTTCGCAGTGTAAATTCTCATAAAAATCGCTTTTAAATGTTTCTTTTTTTTTATATTTTCACTGATAACTTAACGCATGATGTTTGTACTAGTTCCAAAATACACAGAATTTGTGGTTTTTCGTTTAATTTTCATTGTTTGATGATCATTCGATCATTTTTTATTAGTGTTCTCATTTACCTATGACGCCATGAGTTTACTTTCAACTGAGAACATGGCTACCTCAAATGAGAACACGTCGTGACGCCGTGAGTTTTCGATTTTTAAACAAAAACAAAAAAAACTATCACTTTTTTTAAACTTAACGGAAATTTTACATCCATAAATGTATGATTACATTGATCGACGTCTCATCGATACCTCCTCGTTAGTTTCATCAATTACCACCAGATATCAGACACAGCTTGACAGCCCCAATAGGAGTATCGAAAAAATTTAAAGTTTTTTCTGAGAGCATTTTGATTTCATAGTTTCTAAAAATTACCTTTGGTGTTCTCAATTAGGTGCATCAACTTTATCGCAAAAATATGGCAAAATTTGGGAAAATACGAATAAGTAACTTGAACAAAAAACGTTCTTCGTTCAATTCGCAACAACTTTTGTTTCAAAAATTCTTTGCCAAGTCGCCCCAAACTTCGTAAAAACGCCTTAACATGAGTAGATATTCCATAAAAATGCGATTTACCATTTTCAATACATTCTATGTGGCAGATCATGGGTTTTTCAGAGAGACGGGAATGAAGCATTATATAAATTCTAGGTTTTCGTTAGAATTTTTGCGTGAGTGCAAAAATTCTTAAAATTGGCTCTGCTTCCAAGCGAGTCCGCGACTGAAAAAAAATCATTTACGCGGAGAAATTCACTCCTCATATCGTACCTCGTAATTATTTACGTTCGTTTAGAAAATGAGAACGCAATCGAGCAACGATATATCGATTTCGATAATGCGAATTCTTTTATTAATTTTAATTAAATTCGACGTCGTACAATGTGTCACACGTGTTGCCTTTTCATTTGAGATTTTACCAATCGAACAAAAGCTGAAGCGTTTAAACGCAAACGAAATTTTCCAACTTTATATGAGATAAGGTATAAGCTTACATTATCGTATAACAAATCTAACAACTTGAAACTTACACATTGACTCGCGAAACATTTGGAAAAAGTTGCGTTTGTAATACTCATGACAACGAACCAAAACTTTCGTTTATTTCGTAAATTTCAAACATTTTCAAATAAATGTTTATTTTCCACCCAAATAAAAAATTCGTTTAAACCGTAAAATTAATTTCAAGGCGAGAACAAAACGTACCTGTATAAACCTCTCCGCTTGCTGATGAACAATCAACGTAAAAGTAAAATTTTGCGTGTAATCATTTAACCGATGAAAATTAATTAAAGCCGTTGTTTAATTAAAAATCAATAAATATTAAGCTCTTATTAATCAACGCCGATAATAACTCGAATATTCGGCTGAAAGTTTTACTATAGAGCGACCTCGATGCGTGATTCATCAAACCCCCAGCGTCCCTCAGCATCGAAGAGCTACCAATCGCGAATTTTTTTTAAATTATATAAAACTACAATCTTACCTTATTTTTAAGGGATTTTTTTTTTCGTAAAAAAAAATTACTCGAAAGTGAAAATATTTCGAAAAATAATCATCACGTTAACTGAGGAAAAAAAACCTAGGTATCGAATTTGATAACGCGGATAACAATAAGTACCTTACTCGGTTGTGATGTTGGTTGAGATAGACCGCCGACTGACTAGCGTCGGATTTTCACGGACAAAATTACCACTTTTCCAACCTCTTCTTCCAGCGAGAAAATTTAACGCAGTCGCGCGCTAAAAGCATGTAGTTTTCTTCATATTCACTTGCGAATGTTCTTTTAACTTGGAACCATATCTACATAATTGCATTTATACGAGCACATTTTTAAACGTACTAGTCAGTAATAAAAATTAATTTTCTATTCGCATTTTCAAAGCCACGTGATAGTCTGATAGGTGCGTCTACTAAAAGCTCGAGTAATGACGACAAGACGTACGATGTATCAAAGTAAATCTTCACGTGTGAGAATTAAATTGTGGAAAATGAAAACGCCTTAACAGATAGAAAATTGAATCTCGCGAATAAACGAATTAATGATAATACGAACAGCGACTAAATTTCCGAAATCTTTCGGTAAAATTTCACCGTGTTATCTTGGCCTAATGCAAAGACATGTTTATGCGTTGATTCGACAGGTACATTAAGTAGGTAGGTAGCCAGGTAAGTAGGTAGCTTCGTTTCGTGGAATCATTCCAACGGGATAATTGGCGAGCTTATGAATTGTGGTTTCGTAAATTCTCACATAAGCGTTTCGACCGAATTAATGTTTAATTTTGGTTAATTTGTTTATGTTGGATGTGTTCGTGTATAGTTAATTCAATTAAATTTATATATTCCAAATCACTATGTTGATTAGTTATTGAGTGTTCTACGCAGTTGAACTGCCGATACAAAATGCGTAAAAGAGCTTCAAATGTGTCTTTTACATATTCTGAAATTCGAGATAGCTCAATATACAAGTACAACTACAAGATTCCTGTACATAGATGTAGGTATCAAACTGCAATGTACAACGAAAGCAGTAATTTTTTTGCTGAAAAATCATCAAATATGAAAACGATGTAAAAAGCTTTCATCTACTTTAAGGAATATTTTTTGTTATTCGCAATTTTTCAATATTTCCTCAAAGTTTGCCGCAATTTCGCCAAAGTCAATACATCTAATTGAGAACACTACAGGTAAGTACTCTTTAACGCTGAAATTCCACTGCATGATATTTTTTTTTTGGGGGGGGGGGAATCTCGATGCGTGGTTTCCCCAGAGTGTCCTCAGTTGGACGAATTGACCTTATACTATCATCATTACAAACAAAATTCCTCAATTGGGGCGACTCAGAGAAAAACATTTAAAACAACAGTTGTTGATAATAAAATCATGAAATTTTTTTGCAGAGGTGGTGGAACGAAATAAGAAACGAAACGCGAAACGAAGAACATTTTTTTCAAAAAAATTGCTGTAACGTTACGCGAAATGAAACGATTTTGTTTGGAAAAAAGTAACGAAATGTGGAACGAAACGAAATATTTCATTTCGTTTCGTTTCGTTTCCGTTACTGTAACTTTAAACATTCAATCTGTGCGTTTTCCATTATTTTTCAACGAAATATACGTTTGTTCAGTGCTCCTACCAAGATAATTCCAAGAAAACATATTAGAAAGCTTATCATGAAGAAAAGTAACCACAGACACATCATAAGTTGATTTTTTTGTTTGTTTTTTGTTTTACAAGATGAATTTTCATAGATTCGGTGAATTTTTTGAAAAAAAGAACGAAACGAAATGAAACGAAATCATTTCAGCGAAGAAACTAAACAAAATTGGAAAACCCCGTTGAAACGTTATGTGAAACGAAACGAATTGATTTCGTTCCACCACCAGTGATTTTTGCTCTTAAAATTTTTTCATATTCTTGAATTTTGCGATAGTTTTGACATTATTTCTAGGGGGAAAAAAATCACGCAAAATTAAAAAAAAATAAAAGACTTGTAAGCACAAAAAATATTCTTCAATTCTAAATAACTTTTATTTAAAAAATTTTTTCTTCCAAATTTTACTACGCTTCGCAGAACCCCAATTGAGGAATCGTTCGTGATATCGACAATGTGGTGAAATGGTTTAATAATTTGAAAAGATACAAAAAACTCGTCTATGCAAAAAATCTTCCTCATTCAATTTGAAACTTTTTTTGTTCCAAAAGTTTTTCTCTCAAGTCATTCCACACTTTACAAAACACGCCTCAACAACCCCATTTCTGTTCTGTTTTGTTAAATCGTATCGTTAAAATTGATAAAAATCACCATCTTCCAAAGTCCACAAAACAACGAAAAATTGTTCTTCATGCAAGAGTTAGAACACTTCAGCACATCGCAGCTAATATCATTCGCACTTTGAAACGATGGAGTGAAAAATTCTTGCAATTGATAAAAAAAATATACCTACGTATTTTTTTAAATAAATGGATATTATAATGCAACCCCTAAATCCCACTCAATGGTAAATTAAAAATCACAGAAGCGTTATGTTGGGTGGCTCTAATTACAAAATTTTCGTTCTTTTTTTTCAAAAACGTACTTATTTAATTAGAATTTTAAACGGAGCGATTTTCTTTGAAAAAAGGAATTTCGTTTATCAGGTAAAACGAGAAACTCCCTGTAATTCACACTTTGTAAACAAGTGAATTAATTTTGAAAAAGAAAAAAAACGATAAAAACGTATCGTCTAGAGTGAACGTAATTCCCACGCAAAAATTCTTCGTTTGATCAACTTTATATTCGTAATAACGTTATTTTTAATAAAATTTCATTTCTTTTCACCTTTTTTGTAAAACTATTTCAAAGAACATGACTTGTGTAATGTAAATGTAAATCAAATGCGATTTCCGTCATCGAATTGATTTCTGTAGAACGTATATTTACGAAACGATTGTATCCTAATTGTTTCGGGTTTTGTATCGATTGACGAAAAATACTTCACACTTCCTGTTAAATATAAATGTTTGATTATGAAAACAAGGTAGAAAAATATTTCCATTTGAAAAATACTTCGTCGATACCTACGGTTTGAACTCGATGAGATACGTCGATTAATGCCTTCAAGTTAGACAATAATTAAAGTGCAACTTGGAAGTTAAACTTTTGCGTTAGTGTGTTCAACAGCGAACACGAAACGCCTCCGAGGTATTCTATTAGCTTGTAAATCCTATTGGAAAAATTCAACTTTAAACAAAAAGCGGCTACAAGTTGTGTAAATGTCTTCCAGATACTTCCAATCAAGCGGTGAAATTACGCTATTTCCAAATTTTAATCGTTTTCACGTGTTTTAGATTTTGGAAATATGTATATCGCCAGGTTTATAAAAGAGTATGTCGGATAATTCGGTATACATAGCTGAGGCAAATCATTTTTCTCGGTGAGATGAGTATCACGTTGTGTATTGTGTGTACGAGCGTATAAACTTAAAATGTCACCGTGGAATTTCAAACAAATGAGCAAATAATTTCGTATACAATGACTCATTCTTATAACGTTGATAACAGACATTACAGTAATGTTACAAATCGGCGAAAATTTAACTAATTACTACATACGTATACGATTTCATTAACGAGATGTCAACGAAAGATTTACAAAACGCGTTGGTAAAAGCTACTGGATGATACGACATTGTATAAGTCCCAATTGTTATGGTAAAATGAAATTTTGAAGGACACGGTAAAGATTATGATTTTGAAAAGTTTACTCTGTACACTTGGTTTAGTGACAGAGTTTAGAATTAATTTTCTATCAAAGGAAGAAGTTTGATTAAAAGCTTCGTTAGTGTTTCAGCAAACGTTTATGCAAGCTGAAGCTGTATTACGTACTCTATGAACGTAACTTGTGTACTTTTTTATGCATAATTTGCATTTCTGTTTACCTAATATTAACATGATTGATAGAAATAATTTAATTACATTTAGAACGTGATGTTTACAAAATCGTCAGGTGTATAAAAAGCGTTTCCTTCATTGTCATGATGTTGAATTAATTTTCAAAGATTCTATATGCACTTAGATAGGGGTAAGTAATATATTACCTGCATAGATAAGACAATTTGTTACCAAATTTTCGTCTACGTAATTGGTAAGTTTTGAAATTGACCATTATAAAAATCCACGTGCAAGAAATCTCATCACGTTTTTATATGTGCAAATTAAAATTATATTTGAGATGGTAGACATTAGGTACATTATTATTCGTGGCATATGGTTATGAAAATAATTTGATAAAAAGTCATAAATTATCGTATTAGTATTTTAGGCTGTACTGAATGTTTCTGGATAGAATTTGGCATTGATTATTTTCAAATTACTTAACCTTTTGGTCTTGATTTTATTCACGGTTGTCTGGTCCGAACACTTTTCAACCTACGCTTTACCTTTTAACGTATGTTATAGAGATTACACTCAATCGTCAACCCGAGATATTGATGTTTTAATGGATAATTTAAAGTGTATCGTTGTTTCTATAAGCTTGATGAGATTTGACAAATGTAATTTTTCATGAATTACGTGTAGGTAGCTAGGTACTCGAGTCTAAGTAAACATAAAACCCCATCGGTGAACTCGTGCATGAACGGGATAAGAATTAATTTTCTCATTATCAATAAAATATCATCGCGTAATGTGTTGTAATTTAGATACACGTGTGTTTTTCGTTTATTTTACTCTTTAATCTCGAAATTTACACGAATGTATAATACTAACAAAGGATATTCAATTAGTGAAAAAAAAAATCATAAGAGCTGATGTAACTGACCAAACAACGTCGGAGAAAATAAATTTACTTCTCGTTAGCGTTATTTTCGAACTGATATATTTTCAAGTTTCTATTAACAATGGCGTACTGAGTTAGTTTAGGGTCCATTGTAAACAGTTATAATTTCAAAGTACGAATTTCCATTTGTGGCTGGCAATGTTTGCTCATTACGAATTCCTGCTCATTTATTATAACTAAGCTTTACGATTGTATGGATTTAGCATTATTGAAATGATATTGTGCAAAAAAAATTCAAAGTTCTGCGAAATGGTCAACTGTAGTGGTTCGTTATATCGCTATTTAAGTAAATTTTTTAAATTCGAATGTCGATATTTGACGAAAAAAAAACCCTTCGAGGAAGTACGTATGCAATATGTTGGATGTTTCGCATACCTCAATTTTAACGGCGCAGACAAACATGTTTTTTCGAACAAAACATACAGAAATTGTTTATTTTTAATTAAAAGTATAAAGATTAATTCTATGGATGAAGTTAGAGAAGCTCGTGTATCATATATTTTTTCTCAAGTGAAATAAAAATATAGATAAGGTGGACATTTCAAATTGATATGTTTCTTATCAAATTACAAATATGTCATGAAAATTGTTGTACAATGCTGGTGGCTGCGTGATGCAGATGAGTTTAATATACTGTCTGCTTGACAGAATTAATTATACTTATAACACAAAGGTACATAACGAGGTGGATTCGCTAGGTACCTTAGTCTTCAGCTTCAGGTAACAGGTAAATTTGGGTGTTGGTAGATGGTTTACAGGTACTTCGTGGATCCATCTTTCAAGCATATCTCTGCCTTGATTTCTTGAAAATTACTTATCTCGAATTGATTTTCACTTCGGAACAAATCACGCTATCTATAGATACTTCGAGGTATCTAAGAATTTAGACATTACACAGAACATTGAGTCAAGAACTCAAAGTCGAGTTATATTTTGACAAATCGCATTTTACAGCCATTGTAAAAATTAAAATTTCGAATAGAAGCTCTGTAGACGATGAATACGGAAAAGGATGTTTTGCTTTTATTAAATTTAAAATTATTCTTCTTCATAAGTTGAGGTGACATCGATAGTCAGTACCAAAGCATGGCTTCGAATTTGAGTTGAACATTGTGTAGTTGTTGCAAATTTTCACATATTGTTTACTATATTACTTGTTTGACAATTTATTTAAATTTTGTTTTATTTTATGGTTTTTGTAATGAATAGAAATACTTGGACCTTCTGTTCTATTTACTTCTTACTTGAGGTTGTTACACGTGTGATATGTCATTTTCAGTATAATTAAGCATATAATTTAACATTGTTGTAAATCGATTTTACAATTTCTAAGAATTTAGTAAATTTATCGCTTTTACATTTTACCGGTTTCCTTCGCTACTTCGTCCTTCACTTTTCCGTTTTCCATGCGTCATCCGAAGAAGCGACGGTACTTTTTTTTTCGCTTCACGACCACACCTGCGGTTGTCAGTCATTCTCGCGATATCGAAGTATCAAGTTGTGGTAGATTGTCCGATGAAATTCGAAAGTTTAAAATGTAAAAAAACCAAGTGTACTTTTAGTCATTATTGTTATGGTTATTTGCGACTTTGGAGTACATGAATCATTACGACGTTAAATTTCGTTGTTCGAATGAGTCAGTGGTCAGTGGGTAGTTTGCCGAAGATAAAACACTGTACCATCTGTTTTCGATGATGTAGGTGTTTGTGTTTACATTACGCTGCTTCGAGACAACAGCTTCAAAACTCATGCATTCCATAACCATAAGTTTAATATCATTACCGACGAGTAATTTTCATTTATGGAGTAACATTCCAGTTGTATTCGGTTAGTTCGTTTACAGCTTGCTGGTTCGAGGTGAGTTTGAATTCAAGACTAATTAATAGCGATTACCTGATCTCATTTTCTTATGACCTTGTTTCGTACATATCACGTTATCCGGTTAATATGGGATTTACATTTTGGCTAACCCTGTTGACTGCGGTTATTTATACTCGTATTTTCTTTTCCGCAGGTGCGCGTGACCATGTCCAAGGATTTTGAATTATTAAATAATTTCGAACGTAGTGACAGTTTGTGTTCGCCGTCGCCGCAGAGAAAGTTGTTGTCGTCGTTTGAGGAAAGAAACTACGATAGATTTGTGGAAGTCTTAAAAAACGGTGTTCGTAGTGGACGCGTGGACGTGAATTATTTCTACGATGCTCCTGATAACGGCACATTACTCGATGTGATATGCCGAACGAAAGCGAATAGCAAATTTGTCGATATCCTGCTACAGTATTCCGCCGATATAAATCGTATCAATAACGTGTTCAACAAAGCGCCCATTCATTTTGCCGTAGAGAACTCGGATACCGAAACGTTGCAGGTTTTGCTGCATAGTAGAAATTGCGACGTTAATATTTTAGATGCCGGTGGCAACACAGCTTTGCATATTGCTGCCAAACTCAATAAGGTCAGTTTCGTCGAGATCATACTAAAACATCCTGCCGTTGAGATTAACAAAATTAATCGTAAAAAGCAAACTCCTTTGCATTTAGCGTTAGCTCAAGGAAGCACCGAGGTCGTGCCTTTATTTTTAGCGAATTTAGATATCGATTTAGACGATCAAAAGGATTTTCGTGATCGTACATGTCGCGATATAATTTCCGAAAAGTATCCTAACCTTAAAATGGAATTACCAAGGATGAAGCAAGGGAACGATTCGAATAAAAGTTTATTCTCATTTCTATACGATCGCGATACCAAGTCGTTTATCAAGCTTGCCAAAGTGAATAGGCATAGCTTGAACGAAAGCGACGGTAGCGGGACGTATTTACAGCACGCGTGTGCCTCGGGACTTAACGACATTGTGAGTACACTTCTACAATTAGGCGTGGATCCTAATCAGCGTTGCCCGAGAAATGAAAAAACTCCTATTATGATAGCCGCAGAAAACGGCTACCATAAGGTTCTGCTGACGTTATTAAAACACGAAAATACTTCGTTCGATCCGATCATGAATAAAACCGTGTTACACGCCGCCTTCGATGGGTTTTTCTACAACGAATTGAATTCCGGCGACAAAGATTGCGATCATCGTAAATGTCTCGAGTATATCCTGAAAGAAGCCCCCGCCAACGGATTAGATATCAATTTTCCCGACTCCGCTGGCAACACTGCGTTGCATTATGCGGTCAAATTAAACGACGGAGAGCTCGTTAAATCGCTTTTGGACGCTGGAGCTTATGTCGGCCAGAAAAACGCCTTCGGTGAGATACCTCTGAAGTCGATTAGCTCGTCGGTTCTCGAAGAATACCTGGATAGTTGCATATCCACCAATGAGTTGACTTCGAGGCAGCCCGAATACCAGATTATTTTCGATTACAAAATGTTAACTCCGCCTAAAAAGCAGATTTCGTACGATAAACAGCAAACTATCGAAGTCGGTCGTAAGGAAATCTACGAAATTGTCTCGGAAACCGAACCTATGTTGGTGATGAATGAAGTACCGGAGCTGCGGAAACTTCTGAATCATCCGGTGTTAACGAGTTTCTTGAATTTGAAGTGGTACACTATTAGGAAATATTTTTACGTTAATTTATTATTCTATGTCGCATTTTGGTTGGCATTAACTTCGTATATTTTATATACATTTGGCTCAACAGATAAAAACTCCACCGTTCCTGATGCCACCGATACTACTTCCTTTGAAATGTTTGTTCCTCAAAACGACACCATGTTGTGGTGCTTGACTACGTTACTCTGCGGAGTACTTTTTATCAGGGAATTTTTTCAGTTCAGTGTGTCACCATGGCCTTATTTGAGATCACCCGAGAACTGGTTGGAAATGAGTTTAATCGGTATAACAACCGCTGTTCTCATGTGCCAAACGAGTCTAGATCTTCGACCACAACTGGCCGCTGTTGCTATTCTCGTATCATGGATGGAGCTGATATTATTGATCGGTAGACATCCTCTGTTGTCTACAAACATCGAGATGTTCAAAACAGTTACCATTAATTTCTTGAAATTCCTCGCCTGGTATTCGATTCTAATCTTGGCATTTGCATTTAGCTTCTTCATACTATTCAAAGACAGTACCAGCGAAGATGAGAAATTCTTCAGAAACCCCGCCATGTCGGTTTTCAAATCGGTCATCATGCTTACGGGTGAATTCGACGCCGGATCTATTCCATTCGGCGATAAACTAAGCACGAGTCATCTGCTATTCGTTCTATTCGTATTTCTCATCGCCATCGTACTTTTCAACTTACTTAATGGTTTAGCCGTCAGCGACACTCAAGCGATACGCGCCGATGCCGAATTAGTAGGTATTGTTTCTCGAGTGAAATTGATCTCGTACATAGAAAGCATGGCCATCGGTGATCCATTCCCGTGTCTTAATTTTCTCGAGAAACTCGCCTGCTGTTGTTGCTGCGTTCCGGTACGTCAGACGGCGCTCAAAAGGCAAAAACACGTGGAAATGCTCTACAAACGAATCACACTGTTTCCCAGTACTTTGCCGGAGAACAAAATCCGCGTTAAACCGAACGACGACAATTTGATATTACTCGCCGGCGATTCGTCTTCGAAATTCGACGACGACTCTTGCTTCAAACGATGCGCTTGGAAAATTGACCCTATGATTATCAAAGAAACATTGAAAATTTTAGAAAAACGCGAACGACAAATTGAAAATAACAATTTTAACGAATTAATCAAGGAGTATTCTCAACAATTACACGAATATAAATCCAAATTGGAAAACGTCGAAAGTGCCGCTGAGCGGAATGAGAAATTACTCAAGGAACTTTTAAGTGTTGTGAAGCAACGGTTGTGAAGTAATTTACTTGGTGCTTACGAGGATTTTATAGGTTTTAGTATTACCGCGAGTTATACGTACAGATCTGACCAGTATTTTAAGATTTTAACGATGCATTTTAAACTATTTTTTTACTGAATTTTAACCAATGCTATTAATGTTCAAGTTTTATATTATAAGTTACCCAAATTTTTTCTGCTATTGTTGATGTTTTTATTATTTTACGTTGAACGTGCCTAATGTTTCTTTTGTGTGATGTTATCATTCCACTAAAAAGTTGTATTACAAATTATATGAAATATGGTTTGAAATAAATGAATTTTTATCGAGTTCTGTTATTTATGTAGTTATTTTGTGAAAATAGGAAAATAGATTCGTACAAAATGGCGGAATCTTTTCAGTAAGTCCAGTTATAGTTCTTGTGTTTTGGACTTTTGGTTCTTTTTGAGCGAAAGTAGCACAGGAGGTGGGTAGAGCGGGACGAAGTAAATAAGTTGCAAGTTGTGACTGATTTTTCTCATATTTTCAATTAAATTGACCCATGTGTTGCTGGCAAATGGAATAAACAAATTGAAATTTCGGTGCATGATTGTACATAAAGTCTGTAGAAGATATTCAAATTTCATTTCTCTCGTTTTTTTCCACGAAAACCCTGATCTAAAATTTCAAATTTCATTAACTTCAGCACCTTAATAAGTTTTTTTTCTGTGTATGAAAAATTCCACCATCAGAAATAGAAACCGCAAAAGGGAGGTGTACTTCAGTGAAAAATGAAATTGGTTTTTTAATTTCTTTTTCTTTCCGTTACTTTTTACATTTCACATGTCATCGCATGACTGCGCAGATTAAGCTTATCATTTCATTACATAACCAATAACCATAACGTTATCAGTTCAAGTTCGTCAATCGACGTTGGAAAATTTTGCAATTTTAAGATAGATTATAGAAGTTTCAGTCATTTCAGACGAGGTAGCGATACAGATAGAATGAATCGGTAAATTCGAAAGAATGTCGAGAAAATTTGTAGCCTTCGCTGTTCAACAGAGTAAGTTACTTATTTCTTTTCATTTCTTACTTTATTCTACAAATTGTAATGCTCGTGAAATATAACCCTTTCCTGCGAATAGATTTCATTCGTAAATTCTCAGTAATATCGTTGCCAGAAAGCTACCACCTGTTGAAAGAAACATGTCGAAATTTCGCCGAAAAAGAATTAAAACCTGTAGCTTACAGACTGGATAAAGAACATTTATTTCCCGAAGAACAGGTCATTATGTGATACATTTTTAATCTTTTTCACCGTACTTTTACTTAAATACTTTCGTCATATCTCTAGATAAGGAAATTAGGCTCGCTCGGTTTAATGGGGATTTTAGTATCTAAAGAGTACGGTGGTTCCGGCATGAATACCCTCGCACTTTCCATAGCTGTCGAAGAATTAACCAGGTTGGTTGTTTTTTAAAACGAATTCGAACAGAGATGCGTAATGAAATGATGGCTGAAATGAGGAATCCCCGCGAATATATTATCACAATGAAACCTCTAGAACGTTGATTTTTAATCACCAGAGGTTGTGGAGGAACAGGCGCCATTGTCAGTATACATAATGGTTTATACGCTGCATTAGTCGATAAATACGGCACAACGGAACAGAAAAGACAATTTTTACCTTCATTTGTTGACGGTTCTACAATTGGTAGTTTTGCTTTGAGTGAACCAGGTTTGTCTTCGATTGAATAGATCATTAAGGTGGATTAATGGCGCTTGATAAATTTATTTTGAAAATATTTGTAACTTCGTTAACAATTCTTTCACAGAGAGTGGAAGTGATGCGGCTAGTTTATCCACCATTGCTACTCGTGTAAACGATGGTTGGATATTGAACGGAACCAAAGCTTGGGTTACCAGTGCTCACGAAGCTAAAGCTGTCGTCGTAATTGCTTTAGCTGATAAAACTAAAGGATATCGCGGAACCAACGCTTATATTATACCAATACCAACTAAAGGTTTTGAATGAAATTATTTACGTTTTTTTTTTAATTCAAAACTTAAATTCAATTTTTTTAAAGGTTTGACTATTGGTAAGAAAGAAGACAAATTGGGTATTAGAGCTTCTTCAACTTGCAGTATTTTTTTGGAAAATGTTCACGTTACTGAGAATAATTTAATCGGCAAGGAAGGAGAAGGATTTAAAATTGCTATGTCTTCTATCGGTTAGTGCGCAATTAAATTTATTTTACGTTTTAAATTTGGGTTTATTTGGTTATGAATAACGTGTCATTTTCAGATTGTGGTCGAATTGGTGTTTCTTCGTTGGCACTAGGTATTGCACAAGCGTCGCTTGATTGCGCGATTGAATACGCCAATAGAAGAAAAGCATTCGGTGGATCATTACTGAAATTACAAGCAGTTCAGGTACGTATCATGTAATGAGATCACTTGATAATTTTTTTTTGTAATGATTCGTTTAATGATAGCAAAGAATTGCTAGAATGGCTGTTCAAATAGAAAGTGCGAGACTTTTGACTTGGAAAGCTGCTATGTTGAGAGATGAGAATCAACCCTACATAAAAGTGAGATCAAATTTTTCATTATATGGTAACGAAGAATGATTGAAAAATTTTCATAGGCAGCTTCAATGGCAAAGTTAAGCGCATCGGAAGCGGCTACCACTGTATCACACAATTGTATTCAAATTCTAGGAGGCATGGGTTATGTGTCGGATATGCCAGCTGAGCGTTATTATAGGTTTGAATTCAATTACGTAATGTTTCTGAATGTAATAACTTAATTAATTGGTCGATTTGGGATTCGTTTTTAGGGATGCGCGTATTACAGAAATATTCGGTGGCCCGAGTGATATTCAACTTTCTGTGATTGCGGAGTTTGTAGCTAAAGAATATGGTTACAAAACTAGGTGATTTTTTGGTTTATTATAATATTTTGGTGATATTCTTAATTTATTATTTTCCGTTGTTTTATTTTTATAAAATTGTGATTGATGGATTATGTGAACTTTATTTTTAATCGGGAAGCGATAAAATATAATTTTATTCAAAACGTGATGATATTTTGTTGATTGTTTTGGTAATTGTGATGTATAACTATTTTTATTTTCGATAAGAAAGTTGAACTTGACAAAAAATAAAAATTCAAAATTTAGAGTGATTTTAATCAATGTCGAGCTAGATTATTAAAACATTTATGCGTATAATCATTATGATAATTACGAAAAAAAATTATCATCCAAGATCCAACATGATGCAAATTTTTATTTTGCAATAAATTGAAAGCTTTTATTAGTTTTTATTTATTTTAATTAAAAAACTCAAATTATTGATTTTTATGTTTAGTAAAAATTGAAAAATTAATAAATAGGTTCAATACCTACCTTTTTTTCATGAAAAAATTTTTTTTGACACGTGCAACATTTACCTATTTACTCGATGTTCCGTGTAATTTTATCTGTGCTCGAATATACCGATTTTCAATTCTTCGTTCTTTGACATACGGCCATTTTGATAGCATTGGTGTGTTATATGTATTTGTTTAAAACTTCAAACGGTAATTAATAAACTTCGTTTCTAAACAATTAGAAAACATTCCGATGCTTTTATTGTAAAGTTTAGTATTTCATTATTTTTAATCTCCGTGTTATATTATGGAAGATAAATCATCCTTAAAAGAATTAGACCAATGGATAGAACAATTAAATGAATGCAAACAATTAACCGAAAGTCAAGTTAAAATACTTTGCGACAAGGTAAGATTAGAATGTTATTAATTGTTACCCTCTTATGTTATATATTTTCCGTATTCATAAATCGTTTAATGAAATAATCCCGAATAGTTTTTCGCATGTATACTTTCGTAACGAACTTCTGGCGGAACATAGAGATTCAAATATTTACATTTGTTTAAATTTTATGATCGCGTTTGCTATCGTCGAATTGAATATTTAACGAATTAATGTCGTCGATGATTTGCGAACCTTCGATGAATTTTATCGCTTTTATTTCCTATTATTACATTTGATTACGCGATAATTTTAAAGTATGATTCACCTGGTAAAAATTTCTCGGTGTTTTTGTATATGTGTTTTAATGGAAATTGTAATTGTTTTAGGCAAAGGAAATTTTATCCAAAGAATCAAATGTACAAGAAGTAAAATGTCCTGTAACAGTGTGCGGAGACGTACACGGCCAGTTCCACGACTTAATGGAACTATTCCGTATAGGTGGCAAATCTCCAGATACAAATTATTTGTTCATGGGTGATTACGTTGATCGCGGATATTACTCAGTTGAAACTGTAACGTTATTGGTAGCATTAAAAGTACGTAGACGATGTTTTCTCGTTTATGGCGAAGATTTCGATATATTATTTTCCGTTTTATAGGTTAGGTATAGAGAACGAATAACTATTTTAAGAGGAAATCACGAATCGAGACAAATTACTCAAGTATATGGGTTCTATGACGAATGCTTAAGAAAATATGGAAATGCCAGTGTGTGGAAATATTTCACTGATTTATTCGATTATTTACCACTTACCGCGTTAGTCGATGGTCAAATATTTTGTTTACACGGTGGTCTATCGCCTTCGATCGATACGTTGGACCATATACGTGCTTTGGATCGTCTTCAAGAAGTACCGCATGAGGTATGTTGGATCTTGTGTTGAATTTTATCTCGATTTTGAAAACCTTTTTTCGTTCCAGGGACCCATGTGTGATTTACTTTGGTCAGATCCAGATGACAGAGGAGGGTGGGGTATTTCTCCTAGAGGTGCTGGTTATACTTTCGGTCAAGATATTTCAGAAACGTTCAATCATTCTAACGGCTTAACATTAGTATCACGAGCACATCAGTTAGTTATGGAAGGATATAACTGGTCAGTTGACATGTTATACGTGTATTTCAATATATATTATGTATTAGATAAATAACCAATTTTTTTTATTTCAGGTGTCACGATAGAAATGTAGTTACAATTTTCTCCGCCCCGAACTACTGCTACAGATGTGGTAATCAAGCTGCTATTATGGAATTAGACGACGGTCTGAAATATTCATTGTAAGTTGAAGATATTTTTCTTAATTTTAGGCCTTTTTTTCGCCTATTTTATCGCATTCAATGCGTACACGATAATGCATATCTTGCGATGTTATCAAAATGTACTGATTTTTCACCTGTGAGCTTTGATATACCAATACGACACAGTAACAAAGAGTAATACGATATGCTGTATTAGCATTTTCGCATATTTAATGCTGTATTGCAGATCGGTGTATTTTTAACCTTATCTTAATCGTTTCGATAAACGTGTAATTTATAAATTCGCGTAATTAAGAAATATGCAATCGTCTTGAATTTCGATTATCTGGTCTCGTATTTTCGCTGCATCAGTGATTGATTTCGTTTAGCTATGGACCAAGGACAACTGCAGTGGAAGGGCGAACCGCCTGTTATGAACGTCTTACGGACCAGTTTTTTTTTTTAATTTAAACACGTGGTTAAACGCGTTTATTTTCTTGATTCGGGAAGGAGGGGAAGACTACAATAGAGTATTATTTTGCAAAGTTTCGCTAATCGTTGATGTCGAATTTAATTTATAGGATTAATGAGCTCCTGTGTTGAAACGATTTCGGACTTATAATCTGCAAAAAATATGGAGACGTCGAGTTTGTGGAACTTTCTCTATATTTCTAAAATTAATAAGAAACGTTTGGTTGTAGTTAGTATTTTTTTCATCATTGAAACTTCAGTTTATTTTTCCTTTTCGTTTACAGCTGTAAGCGAAGTTCGTATATCGCGAGAAACATTTTTGAAACTACGTAAAATTACGACATTGATATCACATTTTGAAGAAAATTGATCACGAAAAAAAATTTTCATTACGAAAAATTGTCTAAGACGAGTTAATTTCACGCTTTTATCCTAAAAAAAAAAATTGTTGCTATTTCGTTGAAAAGCGATTTGGTGCCCATCCGGTTTGTAGTCCTTCAAAAGTCCGCCAGAGCGCGACTCTTGATCCTTAATCCGAATTATCTTCGTTGACCCGGCAAATTTGTTTTTTCAATTAATTTCGTTAGTTTTTAATTTATCGCTTTTTATCTTTTTACTTTGTCGAGTTTCGCTTTTGGTTTTGTTTTTTGCGTGAAATTATTTACAAAACATCGACGGAAAATCAACCTCGAGTATCCTTGGAAGATGCAGTTGTCGATCGAGGAAGAAAGACGAGACGCGGTTTTTTGCAATTTTTACAGCGTAATATTTGAATATTTTTTTGTTTCAGTTTACAATTCGATCCGGCACCGAGACGCGGAGAACCACACGTAACTCGTAGAACACCCGATTATTTTTTATAAATTTCTGTATTAATATTATTTCTATTACTATATTGATTTGTTATTAAGAAGAAATCCGATTTTTATAAACATAATAAAATACTTATATACGTTTTTGTGTAGAGGTAAAGAATGGTGAAAAAAAAACCTATTCGTAATATTTATAAACCTAATAATTGTTACGCGTTTAGTACGTGGTTTATAAATTTCTATTTATTTTTTCTTAATATATCGCGTAAAATACCGTACGAATAAATGTCTTTGCTCGATAACTGGACGAGAAACCGATAGTTTTTTATTCGCCTTATAAAATGAAAATAACGATTCGGGATGTATTGGTGAAGTGTGTGAGAGAAGGCGTAATTTTACGCTCGACCGGATTGAAAAATAAAGCGTAACGAAGTGAAATTATCGAGTTTAGAAACAATTCGACGCGCATGTGAATAGGCCCGGGACCAAGGTAATTTGAATCTCAGGGTGTAATCGTGAAACTCTGATGCAAAATTTTTACGTAATTAATGCTCGAAATTGGCAAGATGCTGGTACCGGGAGATGTACGATTCCTCTCGCGCACTTTAACTTTTACTAATCAGGGAAATAGCATATTTAGTGATAGTTCGCTTTGCTCATAGCAAGTAGAGCTTAAATGTGTACAATTTTATGTAATTTATTGTATTTTTTTTTAACACGCTTTTTATTTGCCCTGTTTCTTCGTGGCGCGATATTTTTCTTGAGCTAGCTTTAATCATTCGATGTAAAATTTAATTCGTTTACGATGGTTATAACCTGATTGGGATACCATGACATCCGCCGCCTTCCTCAATCACTCGAATGTATATTTTGTAAAAATAACGATTTTTACGAATATCTTTTCGCTATTTTCGTTTTATTTCTTTTTCCTACCCGATGAGAATACTGTTAGATTTGGCGCTTTACACAGAAGGATATTGATAAGTTATTATTACCGGATTTATATTTTTATAAGTATTTTGTTGGTTTATAAAAATAGCGCAGTATCGGCTAAGGTTTTTTTTTTCTACAAGAAAATTTCCATAAGAACATATACTGTAATTTAGCGCCGTTGGTATATTCAAAGGCTGGTGCTAGTTAGGATTAGAGTTTACGTAATTCGAAGGATGAAATTACAAGGCTTTTGTGCCATTTCTAGTCAACCAGAAGGATGAATTTTAGTGTAAAAATTTATTTAAAAATTGACGCCGATGTGGAATCGAGTATTTTCGAGTTTTTATGTATTTTTGAGCAGGAAAAAAAAAACGATCTTAGGAAATGTTTCTTCTTCGTTTTACGTAAATAACGAAACGCAAACGAATCGTGCCCAAGATGTATTCATTGGTTGATTTATCTACAAATATTTGATCCAACGATTAAATTCTCGAGTCTTCATATACGTTTGCTTTTTGTATCCATCCTTGTTTTCTATACTACGAGAGAAAAACTAACGAAAACGTGTATTGTATTATGTTACTATTCTTTACAGTGTAAACTTTAGTTAACGTTAACAATTATTGCATTGTGTCCTCATTAAAAAATTTTATTTATTTTTACGCGCTTAAATTATAATAAATTTATATCAGCAATAAAAGTTGCATGCTATTCTATCTCGTTTATATTTTTTATTGTTACACACGTTTAAACTGCATCAACGCTGAGTTTACGAAGATTTTGATGCATCAAATCGCAAGTCAAAAACTAACCGATTGATATAGTATATGATGGAGGGGAGAGAGGATCACATAAGAAAAATTTGGTGAAATATTGACTTGTAAATTACGTACTTGGAAGTTATCAATCAGCATTGATTTCCTTATCACGACCGCGGTCCATTTCTGTGGTACATTCAAACAAATTTTATGCAAATAATCACGAAAAAAACATTCAACTAGAGATCTCAATGATTTATTTTTCAATTAATCAACACCTGCTTTTCAATGATTCAATGAGATTCAACAGCAAATCTAAAACTGCTCGTAATCCCTCAACGCCTTTTTTTCAGTACTTGAACTTCACACCAAAAACAATAAATTTTGACGGGTCGACGAGGTAAATTACGATAAGTTGATAAGTCGACCCTCATTTTTCATGACATTTCCTACGTCGACGATTCTTAATCCAAGACCACATTATTTTTTCCTTGGTCAATAGAATATAACAAGTAGAATTATTAAATTCGGTAGAATAACCAAGATTTCTCTGAAGCTGAACCACTTTTTTTTTTCGTCGAGGTAAATCAGGGTCGATAGTTATCTAACCAGAAAATTGTGGAGTGTTTGGTAGAATATCTGAGCTGCATTTTGGTCGACATCTATTTATCAGAGGTCGACGAGGTATTAAAAAAAATGAATCTATATGAATGGATGTCCATAAAAATTCCTCAATTGTAAAGAAGATTTTGATTTTGAAAATGTTATATCATACTTAAAAGATTCTGCAGATAGAACAAGGTCAAAATATGAAACTCTAATGGATCCGCTTTCCTACAACACTCGAAAAAATCATCAATTTACGCTTTCGAATAATTATGTAATATTCCTAGCAAAGAATCAAAAAATAGATTATCATAACAACTTAGCTTAAAAAATTGAGGAAATACAGCTACAAATTGTCAGCTGCGACATATTTCATATTTAAATTTCAAACATCCCTTGTGAAACGAAGTTGAATACATGTGTAGCAAAAATTTTCCATATTTTTTCTAGTTCTCGCATAGTTTTACTCATTTTTTTTTTCATTCGCATACTTCAAAAAAAGCCATTTTGACGTAAGATTAATGAATTAAGTAAAATAATAAATTAGAACTTTAATGAACTTGTAGAGAAATACATTTTTCTTACACTTGGTAATCTGGTAATTTAGATTGAACTTGTCTGAACAAAATACATAAATGAGATAAAATAACGGAGAATAAACACATAATGGTTTGCCAATCATCTCGCACTTTTGAAACAAACCATTGAACGAAGCATAACAATAAAACGGTAATCCAACTTTTTAATTTTCTGTATCTGATTTGACGTAACAGCATGTAAATCTAAAATAAAATAATATACTTCAATTAGGGTTACAAGCACTTAAAAATTACATTCCTTCAACTCACTTGGAAAAATCTTAAGGCGGTATCAAGAAGGAAAGAAACACCATGAGAAGTAGTTTCATCGGCAAATTCCTACAATCAAGTTATTTTGTTCATAATAATGCGAATAAATTGAATTCTCTTTAAACTTACTTCATATGAAGCCTCACAAAGAGTAGAAATACCTCTGAGTAATGAAACTAACGATAATAATATTGATAATGACATCGATACAAATGAAATGAAAGACAAATCTTCGAACTTTAATTTATGCGCGACTGGAAAAAAAACATCCAAATTAATCATGACATCTCGCGTGAAAATAGTACTTCGAACTTCGATTTTACCTGTATAAGGTAATTTATTATCACGAGTATATCCATTCTTTGGAGGTTCAATTTCTTCTAATTTTACCATATAAGGAGGTCTTAATTTCATTTCTAAACTCAACTCTGATAAATTTATACGAGTCGTTAAGCTCTGAGGTTTATTATACCGTTGACATGTCTTGTGGATGAAGTTATCTAAAATACGAAATAAAAATTAGAGTATTGTTCGCGAATGAAATGAAATACCATACGTACCAAATTCTAAAAAACTGTACGGTCGAAGAACATTTTCGATTTTAGTTTTGCTATACACGGTGATAAATTCTTTCATCAGTTCGTTTAAGAAGCTAAAAGCCAAGACCGTTGGATATGAGGATGCACATAGACTTAAATAAGTTACATCCAAATAACTTATAAAACTGAAATGTCGTAATTACATAATTAATCAGGATAACAAAGCATAATGAAGAATTTACCAGATCACTTACTAAATAGAATGTGATTGTAATTGAAGAACGCATCTTTCAGGAAATGATGAAGCTTTCTTAGACAATAATTTAATGTATCTTTTGCATTCTTTAACGTTTTTATTTATTTCATCGGTAAAATCGGTGGTCGCCGATAGCGACATTCCATCCTTAGTCCTTATTATTAAAGCATAAATTATATTTTGGAAACAACTATTACTGTGCATTTTTATCTATTTTTTTTTTTTAAGACTACTACGATTTTTTATGCATTACATTTCCTCATAACTAAGCATTTTGATTAGAAACACCATTTTTTTTTTGTACACGTCCACTAAGCGGAATCAAAATCTTATCAGTAATTCCGATGTTTACACCGTGAACCATGAACGCAGGATGGACACCTCGCAGGAGAAGGGGGCACATTTATCAACGTGTTTAAGCAACGCAACGTAAACGTTAAAAAACGTCAAATGGTCAAAAATACATAAACATTATTTTATTATTTAATGTAAATCTTTTTGAAATTAAAGCTCTGAACGAAATTTGAATTATCCATTCATCGTATCAGAATTTTCCAATCTTTAGCTCTACCTTGAAATGAAAATAACTAAACGATTGAACGGAAATCAGCGAATAGGAATGAAGTTATCAACGTAAAAAATTCAGAAAGTGTTTCCTCATTTCGTTTCCGGTGAAAAATTAACGAAACGTAGTAACACACAAACTTGTTTGGATTTATCGATTTCTATTACATTAATCTTTCAATTTTTAAATCTTCCTTAATTATCCAAACGTCGATCCGCAGAATCTCAACCAACGAAACTTATCAGTAAAAGCTTATTTCAATCTTTCAATCACCTTTTTTCGGTACAAGTCATAAATACCGTCAAATATCAATCACATTAATCAACAATTGAGATTACACTACAGATTAAAATACACCGCAAACGTATTTAATGTCAATTACATTTCAGTCTTTTCGAAATTAAAAAATAACAAAAATGTGCGTGCAATGGAACATCGATAGAATTCTAATTATAATTTGTAACCACAATACCAATGATGAATTAATAAAACATTCAACGATTAAATAACAACAAACGTTTTTCACAATAGGGGTAACCGATGTTAAAACTCTGAAAAATAAATACGAGAAATGATCGCCATTTACAAATATGGCTGTATAGGCTATTTGGCCTATAAATAATCATTTTGATTCAAAAATGACAAATTTAAAATGCATCTTCGAGAAAATTTTTTAACTCAGCTTCATTCCTGTATCAAGTTGTAAGGTTTGTTTCATTAGCTCATAAACTGAAAATGAAACTGCCACCATTGGTATCGCTCTTAAATAATTTATACTCATTCCTCTGTACAGACCGTGGACAACACCATTTGCTTGATAAATTTCAACCAACGTGCTCACCATACCTTTTCTAAAATATAGAAATTGATTAGCGTTTAATTTCAAATCAAAACTAGTTTATTGTGGATTCTAACCCAAATTTATGCGTCTCAGGATTCATCATCGCGAGTTGCATTCTTCTTCTGGTTACATCAAGGGGATAGGAAAAACTTTGCGCGATGGCTCCAGCCAAACCGCCGCAAAGAAGCTTAGCAGGAACTGTCAAAACCAACCCTCCTGCGCGGTAAATCGAATTAAATACAGGTTGTTCGAAAACGTAAATCCGTATAACCTACCAGTGTTGCGATTACACGGAGTACATGTCCATTGAGGTATATACTTCATACTGCTATATTTCAACATTTCAAACGCATAAAATGAAAACCCAGCGTATGGGAACATACCGCATAATGTCGGCAGAAATCCTTTATACAATGCTCGGAATCCTCCTTCCTATTCGTCATTATAATGCAAATTAATTTCAATCACGTAAACGTGAAAGCGCATATCAATAGCTTTATTGAAATAAGTTCAAAAATAAATTTTTACGAATGCTACGAACTTGTTTAACAATGCTGACAGCCGTGTGAATAATTCCTCGGTAAACGTGATGTCCCGATACTTGAAAAGCTAACCGAACTCTAATTGTATCCAATGGATAAGTAAGAGCTACAGAAGTGACGCCTGCCATTGATCCACTCAAGAATTTAGCTATATGAGATTTATTTCCCAACACCGAAGTCAAAAACTGCAATATAAACGCTTTAATTATATAAGAAGATATTGAAAAATCAACACATACTTACACTTTTATATAATTCAAAAGAAGTGAACTGAGTGGCGCCATAAGGAAATATGCGAACCATTTGAGCTCCATTTCCCTTATACAGAGCTATGAAAGATTCTCGTTTAACAATTTCTCTCAAACCAGTAAACACTCCTATACAAAATAATATTACTATAAATAAGTAAAACAAACTTCGTACATCTATAAATTTGAAAATAACGTTACCAAATTTTTTATAATGTTCGTTGTGCGCTTGTAATAAAATTTTAATTCTGTCCAAAGGGGCTACCGTCGTCTTAGAGCACATTCCTGCAACTCCTGAAAAATTATTATTTAAGTATTATTTCATAAATTGAAAGCAATTTTTGAAAGTATCAACTTACCTCCGGCCAGGAATGATTTGAGTACGAAATTCAAATCTTTATCATTTGACATAATGAAATAATTTTATTTAGCGCGATAACTTAGGACATTTCACGTTTACGCGACTAAAAAGAAAATTTCAATACAAAATTGAGATTGACTCAATAATTTCCAACACAGTTATGAATAGACGTACAACTATAACGATGGGATAATTACCATACTTCTTTCGACTTGAAAGAGGGGTAACGTAAAGAAGAAAGTGGAAAGTGAAACTACCATCAAATTTACATAACGTAATGTGACGGCATTGAAGTACAAATGAACAAGAACAACTGAAGATGAAGAACTAAAAATTACAAACTACCAAGTCGTAAGTCGTGAAAAGTGAAACCGGTATTATTTACTCGACGGTATCGTCTAGGAATTCGTTAAGAATTCGTGTCGGGTTCATCTAAAGATGCGCACTAAAATTATAAAATTTTTAGGAAGGATGATCACATTGATTACTTAGGTGAAACTAGTTATCAAGTTCAAGTTTGAAATATTTTCGTTACTACGAATTACTTTCATAGCAAGCGTTTATTCAGTATATCTCGTTCATTTTTCGTTTTTTGTCCTTCCCTCCTATTCTGTCATCGGTATCATCAAATTAATCATAGCAAGCAAGAGAAGGAATGGGGGTGAAAAATTGAACCATTAACCACCAATTAAAAGGATCACGAAACGACATTAGAAACAGAGACAAGAGTAAGATGCAAGATAATGATGAGTATGAGATGTGAATTCAAAATTTGAATTGAGAAATTGAGAATTGTGAAGAAAAATCCAAAAGGGAGCTTCCCCGTATCCCATATTTTCTCATTTTTTACTTGGCTACACTGGTATTTCTAGTATTCAATTCACCAATCACGAACTTTCGCAATTTGTATAAAAATATTCTATTGGTTAATTCTTATCAAACGTCATCGCTGAATAAAATGAAAAAGCGCATGTTTGAAGCAAAAATTTATTTATTTATTTATTTATTATTTATGACGTAGCTATTCAAAGTGCAAAAATTGAATGCAATAGAAACAAGAAAATGTAAGATAATAAGATTTTGAATTTTGATTCAACGTTTCAATATGATTTAGCGTTGTGAAATTTATTTCAAATAATATCACTTCATCGCGTTGTATAGAATTTGTTAAACATGGATGATTCTAAAATAAAACGAGAAACTCGACGGAGAAAAATTTTAGAAAATTCGGAAAAGCGGTTACAAAAAATCACTCGTTGTAAACTCGAGGAAAGTAATGATAATTTCGAGGAAAATCCTGTAGCAGGTAATTGAAAATCGAATTTACTTTCCAAGTTGCAAATCGGCGAATTACGATGCTAAATATGTAGCTTGATTGTTTTCTATTTTCAGCACCTAAAAAGAGTACTAACAATGACTCCGCCGATAAAGAAGAATTTCGCGGGAGTTTTGAAAAAGCTCAAAATGACACTCACAAAATGTTGGAGGATTTGAATAAAGCCGGATTATTGTCTAATACAATGATGGAAGGAATTAATCAAACTAAAAATGTCGCTCCTCTATTTGGAACTGTACCTAAACGTGTCCCCGTTAATGAAAAGATATGGAATAAATTAGGATTTAAACTTACTTTGCTTGCGATAATTGTTCGCATAGTGCATATATTTAATCTCGGTTACTTTTTTGGTGAAGTAAGTATCCCATTAATGATAGTTATCCAACAGGAGAGAATTTTTATTTCAATTTTGTTTTCAGACTGTAGTCATACCGTTTGCGTTTTTTATGATGACACAACTTGGAAATTGTCAATTTGATCAACATACTTCGGGAATTTGCGGTCCTATATTAATTTTTATCGGGCTTTCGCCCACGAAAACGAAGAATCTATTGGTTTGTTACAATGTTGTAACTTCAATTTTAGTGTATTTCGCGATTTATTTTTTCTCCTTTATTTGCGCTCATTTGACTTTCATGTTTGTGTTTGGATTGTGAAGCATATGAAGAATATTGAGATTACCTAATCGGTTGTGTATTCCGCTTCTTTTCATTTTCTCTTATGCTAGTCAGGTATATCGATTAAGTTTTGGTTTATGTGGAGTTTGTACCATTTATTCGATGTGTAATTTATGTTATATTTATCTAAGTGCTTCTACGTTCCATTACATACTTTTTGTTGAAAATATTTTGTTAATTAATTTTTTTTTAATCAAACTATACTTGTCTTGTTCCATTGAAAGTAACGCGTTACCGGATAACTGCCAACGGTGCATATTACATTAAATGCTTCATTATCAATATTAATTGTTTATTTTCGTATACTAATTTAAAGACTTTTTTAAACGTTTGCAATGTAGCACAACTTTTCTTAAGTTTATTTTTTATTTAATTCGACTGAGGAAGTTTTAAATATAGATGTTCAATCTTAGTTCGGTATTTGATAAAATGAAAAATAAACGTCTGAATCTCGTTAAACGTAAACTAATGGTATGTAAGATCATTCCTTTATAACACTTAATATTAATTTGATACTTATGGCGATGGTTAATTTAATTTACTCTAGTCAATAAATGAGTGTGAATTCGGTTTACCTTTTTTTATTTTCAATTCCATGAGTGCACCCCACCGAACGGATGTGACGTTATGTCTATCTAAGCATCAACTTGAAGTAATTTTCAGTTGAATTTAAATTAAAAATTAAAAAATGAAAATTTTTCAAGTCAAACATAATACAAATATGAAATTTTTATTGATGACTCGAATTTATTTTTTATCAATACAAATTATTACAATCGCTACATGTAAACCAACTTATACGGAAGCTGACCATTATAAAAAAATTACAATATACCAGAATTATCAACAACGCTAAATAAATTACAGGATATACAAATTAAATATATCAAAGAATAAACTTCACACAAATGTTTACAAAAATGAATCATCAACAAATGTAACATTAAATAATTATTCAATCACTTAACAAAAAAAGTAAAACAATGGCAATATAATAAATACAGAAAAAAACGTCACACATATCACAACACGCACGATATTGTTGTTCGTAAAAAATGTTATTCCATTGAACAAACTTTCGTAGTTCTTCCAAATTGACGTTAATTTATTAGAAAAATGATAATTCTCTGAGGAATTCGATTTCGAATCAATTTTTCGACTTTCATAATTATCACATAAGCTCGATGGACTAGATTGAAAGTTGTACTTTTTTTCATTTGCTTTACCAACGATCGAAGTCTTTTTACTTTTTGCGTCAGCTTTACGAGAATAAATTGCATTTTCTACGCTAATAGAAGAATTGGAACGAGCTCCCTGAGAAACAAAATTAATCGGAAAAATTACATCACATTATAATAACGAAGAAAAAATTAACATAGATCAAACAAAAAGTAACCATTATTCCACATTTGTTAAAATTATGTGAACAATGTAAGTAAGCGAGTTAGTGAAAAAATAGACGTTAGTATAGTGTTGAAGACGATATAATTCACTTACCTAATTACTTCTTGTTTTTGGAAATATTTCCTTTTTGTGCCGAACTTACCATGCTCTCTGAATTTTCGGACTTAGTTATATCACGTTCAGACTTTTTACTGGACTTATCGGATTGTTCAGCGGATTTTTTAGATGTTCCGCTGGATTTTTCGGATTTCTTCAATAAATCGGAATACCCTAGGTCAACAAGGCTAGCTTCCCATTTATTTCTTTCGGTTTTATATTGTTCAGCTAGTTCTTTCGCTTTAGCATTATATTTATTTTTTTCTTCGTCCGGTAATTGCTTCCATTCATTGGCGAGCTTAGGAGACACTTCCTTGATCATAAAAACAACGTTTAAGACCGTTACTTCAATTACATTATAGTAATATGAAAGTTTTTCTTACAAGTATATCTCCAGTATAAGTCTCCTCCGCTCTCCTGTTTAATGTGAATAAAAGATACCCGTTCATGGGTCTCTTCGGTTGACCTAGCTCCTTCAATTTCTATAAAAATTAGTTAGAGTTTAATGTTTGTAAAGATTTTTCCAAGCAACGGGTTTCCTTACCTTTTTCAACTTTTTTTGGTTCTTTTTCTTTTTCTGCAAAGACTGAAATTCACTCAACGCGTTTACCTGTTCCACCGTCAAACTCGAATTATATTTTGCCATTTCTTTTTTATATTCTTCTTGATCCTTAAAATATTCATTCTGAAGATTCAGTATTGTTTCCTTATCACTATTCTTATACATTTCACAAGCCATTCGAACTATTTCTGAAATGAAATGGTAAAAATAAGAAAGCAGAGTTGAACATTAATATACATTCAGATATTAAATTTACCGGTTCTTTTGGCATTGGGATGTTCTTGGATCAATGCTGGTTGGATTTTCTTGATGAAACGGATATAAATACCTAATGGTTTTTTAGGTTTCTCCGGAATTTTTGATAGTATTTTTTCCAAAACATCTTGCCGATCTCCCGAATGACTGGAAAACCTTCTGATTGACTGAATCAAAATCAGGTTTTGTACATCATTTGATACGTTGATTCTGAAATAATTCCAATTCCGTTATTATACGAAACTTTCAAGTTTATCAACTCCAGCACGTGTTATTTACTTCTGAATCAGCGGACGATTTTGTCTGACTGCGAAGCTCACAATTCTGAAAAACTGCATTTTTGAGAGAAATATTGCCACTTCATCTAATAATATGAACGCGATGAAACAGAAAACGGTGGTAATTCACTTTTAATTGTTCTGATAAAAAATAAATAACTAGGAACTACCAATGATTATTTCATAACTTCGCCATATCTAAGCGGCAAAAAAGAACAAAAAAAAGAAAACAAAAATCTAAAATGAATGGTAATTGGTTGCGGTGCGGGGGGTAAATACGAAGATGTAAGCAGCAATTACCGAACTCTAGCGGATTTTATCCAAAACTTCTAAGAATTTAAAAAAACTTATCGTTAAACTCCAACTCGATTTTTCGTGCTCGGGAGGTTTCGGACATTCACGCATACGTTCGTGAATTCAAACTTGGTTTTTCTTACTTATCGTTAAACTCCAACTCGATTTTTCGTGCTCGGGAGGTTTCGGACATTCACGCATACGTTCGTGAATTCAAACTTGATATTTCTTTCCGAT